>WNWK01013384.1:0-55538 GCA_009830355.1 Cherax destructor
AAGGCAGCTGTGGGTAATTCCACTTCAGTTCACCTAGTCAAATATAATCTTAAAAATGGGTACTTAGTCTGAACTGAAACTGTAAGGAGGTGGAGGGAAGACAGAAGACAGATAGATTAGTAGTTCCAAAAAAAATAGATCCCAAATATTAAATATAGCCCATAACTTTTCTTTAGGAGGCCATTTGGGAATTACCAAAACTATGTATAGAATATTAAAAGAATTCTTTTGGCCAAAGTTAAGGCAAGATGTAAAAATCATATTCGCTGTTGTAGGAAACCTGGACACCCCATTAAACCTGCACCTCTCCATCCCATTCCTGCTAATGGAGACCCTTTTCAGAATTAATAATAGATTGTGTAGGTCCACTACCTAAGTCTAAGTCTGGAAATAAATACTTATTCACAATCATGGATAGAGTAACCAGATATCCAGAGGCAGTTCCTATGAGCAGTATATACACCAAAACAATTCTTAAAGCCTTAACTAAGTTTATCTCTTGCTTTGATTAGATTTTGCCACCAAAGTGGCTAGTTTATTGTGCACCCCATATCCATCCTGTGGACGGTAGCGCAAGAGCATATGGATACACAAAAGGCCTAGGCACTAGGCCCCAGAAGGGTTAACAATTGTACATTTGGATTTATATCTACATTTCACTTATCTGTTTCAAGCAAATTTAGGAAATTTGCTTAGTATAACTGGTATCTTATTTCATGAATAAGATATCTTGACATGTCACATAGGTTATTATACTGTATATCTCTATATTCCTCAATAAGTGGACAATTAAGCACATAGTGATCAAGACAGAACCAAAAAGCAATGTGGACATTGTATCAGAAACTGCTACCTCAGTCACAAAGAAGAGGACTGTAGAGAACGGAGTGAAACTGTATGCAGAGGCCCTATCAGACCATCGTGGAGCCCGAGAAAAAGAGAGGATCACATCAGGAACAATCGAGGGGAGTGTAGTAAAAGGGAGAGCTAAGCTATACGTAGAAGCCCTAACAGACCACAGCAGTGCACAGGGAAAGTTAAGAAGGGAAAGCGACAGGCCACTGGGCCAAGGGATAACAGACAGTGAAGAGATTGAAGAAAGGAAAGCTGCAATGGAGGCAACTAAATCGAATCAGGGGTTACATAGGGATAGGCAGTGGGAGAATGAAAGAGAGAGATCAGTCTTTGTTTATGGGATCCAGGAAGCTGAAGGGGAAACTTACGAAGCAAGAAGACAAGGGAAGTAAAAATGCGATTGAAAACATCATGAAAGCAATAGGAGAAGATGACATGACCCAGCTGGCAAATGTTCTGACAATAGGGAGGTTTGCAAGAGGAAGAATCCGGCCAGTCAAAGTGATTTTCAAAGCAGAAGTGACTCGAAACAGGATCCTGCAGGAGAAAGCAAGACTAAGGGATATGTCAGAGTACCGGAGGATCACCTGCTCTGTTGCCAAACATAATATAGAAGGTCTTATCAGTGTTGAGTGTAAGTATATTGGCTGTCATCCATGTTGATATTTTTATTAATTCGTTGTTAACAATGGTATTAAGCACGGCAAGATTTGTGTGGGAGATGACATAAGTTGTGTCGTCAGCAAAGAGTATTGGTTTTAGGTGTGATACATTGGGAAGGTCATTGATATATAAGAGGAAAAGCAGGGGACCAAGGACACTTTCCTGCGGTACTCCGGTGTCAAGTGGTCGTATCGTGGAGGATGTGTCTTTAATAGTGACATACTGATACCTATTAGTGAGGTAGGATTTGAAGTATGCTAGTGCATGACCTCTTATTCCATAGTGGTCAAGTTTGTGGAGTAGGATGGCGTGGTTTACTGTGTCGAAAGCTTTACTTAGGTCAATAAAAAATCCTAATGGATATTCCTTATTTTCCAATGCTGTGTAAAGCAGTTCTATCATTTTACTATTGCATCATTAGTGCTTTTATTTTTCCTGAAGCCAAATTGGCAGGGGTTGAGTATGCTTTGTGTCGTTATAAACGAGTATAATCTCTTGTGCACAAGTTTCTCGAAGATTTTTGATAGCAACGGTAGATTTGATATAGGCCTATAGTTGTTTACGTCTGTGGGGTCACCACCTTTGTGTATTGGTGTAACCCTTGCTGTTTTGAGGAGTCTCGGGAAAGGGCTAGTTTCTAATGATTTGTTAAAAAGTAATGAAATGGGATATGAAAGGAAATGAGCGGCTCGTTTGTATATTAATGGTGGGACTTGAGACAGATGCCCTGATTTATTTTTAAGTGACTTGATTATCGTGGTGACTTCAGTGGGTTCAGTAGGTGCAAGATATAAGGAGGATGGGAAATTCCCATCTAGGTAATCACTTGCTCAGGGTTGGTATCTGGGATTTTACTGGCAAGATTTGATCCTATGGTAGAGAAGAAGTCATTTATCTTGTTTACTGTATCAATAGGCTGTAGTGGGGTTTCGTTTGGTTTAGTTAGGACAATATCCCTAGTTTTTTCAGTTTGTGGGTGCCCATAATCTGTGAGAGTGTTTTCCAGGTCTTTTTTATATCTCCTCTTGTTTCAGTGAATCTGCTGGAGTAGTACAACTGTTTGGCTTTTTTTATTAGTTTGGTGAGAACTGATGAATAGTGTTTAATAAACTCTATGTATGAATCCCCGTCTATATTGCTTTTCATATTGATGTTTTTGTTAATGGATTTTAGTAAGCTGTTAGTTAGCCATGGGCATCCTAGCCGTTTATTCGTAATCTGTTTCATTTTTATAGGACAATGTTTGTTGTATAGTCTAGTCTATGTAATTTATTAAGAAAGTTGTCTGTCCAATCATCGATACCCTTGGCGTTTGAAAATTCTATAGCTGGGTTAAGACACAGCAAGACCACACCACTACCTACCCTGCAGCTGGGTCAAGATCCTTTGAGACCACACCACTACCTACCTTGAAGCTGGGTCAAGACGCCTCTAAATAAACACCTCTAAATAATTATGAGATAATCTCAAGTAAATATAAATTACCAATAAGATTATTTAATCAAGTAACTCTGGAATAAACAACATTAATGTTGTATATCAGTGGTATTTAATACCGAGAAGAGGATGAATTAAACACAAGTGCAACATCTGGGTATCTCTAATTATAAACATTTCAGCGTCAGGTGGTTTTCTCGGTACATAATATGAAGACTGTAGAAGTATATACAGTGGAGGATGAGCAAGTCAGACTTTATATTGATAAAGCCACTGGAGGGCGAAACACAGACAATTAAAGATCACCAGATGTTGTGCGTGTGTTTAATTCACTATAGTGAGTGAACACACATGTAAGAACAACATTAATGTTCACTATACTTTATGAACACTGATAAGAACAACGTTAATGTTCACTATGATGAACAAACACACAAAGGAACAACATTAATGTTCAGTGTTGTGAGTGAACACATACACTGAAACATACACATCTATCAGTGCATATACACTGAAACATACACATCTCTCAGTGTATATACACTGAAACATACACATCTCTCAGTGTATATACACTGAAACATACACATCTCTCAGTGTATATACACTGAAACAAACACATCTCTCAGTATATATACACTGAGACAAACATCTCTCAGTGTACACAATCTTGGCAAGACGGGAATTCTTGACAAGTGAAAGCATCAAATTGTTTCTTTGATTTCCAGTTGACATAATAATGAATGTATATTACTATGTATTTTATTTAGCATATTATTCAAATTTAAATTATATAACAAACAAATATAAAAAAAAGATATAAAAGAGAGTGTGTAGGAACAACAATAGGCTGGAGGTGCGCACCATTATTAAAGCCCCGAGTCTCCCTCCCACAGTCTGGCCACCACGTCTCTGCTTTATATTATTAATATTATAATTATAAAGAAGTGAGTTTCAGAATTCTCCTGATCAAGAATATTTAAACTCGTTACATTTTTAATTTTTTTCCGGAAATTTACTAATATTTTTGGGAAAGAGCATTTTATTATGAGAGAAAAAAAATCACACCACATCACAAGCTCAAAATCAGAGATAACAGACGATGTTTCTGTCCTTCGTGGATCTTCCTTCGTGGACCGTCCTTCCTGGACCGTCCTTCCTGGACCGTCATTCCTGGACCATCCATCCTGGACCGTCCATCATTGAAAAACTGTTCAGATTTCATTGTTAGATTGTTCAAAAATAATGAAGGTAAAGATGTGTCTCTCATTCGTTCAGTGAATAATAATAATAGTAATAATATTAATAATAATAACTTTTATTATTTATTGACCACACAACAAAAATGCTTAAGACCATGTTGATGGATGGATTAAAACTTGGAATAAAGGAAGAGAAGAACTTTTGATCATAGGGATGTTCAGAGGAGAGACAATACCAGGTCTTAACATAGCTTCAGGGCAGGTAGTGGTGTCGTCTCACTGTGTCTTGACCCAGCTGCAGGGTAGGTAGTGGTGTGGTCTCACTGGGTCTTGACCCAGCTTCAGGGTAGGTAGTGGTGTGGTCTTGCTGTGTCTTAACCCAGCTGCAGGGTAGAGTTGTTGTGTCTTGCTAGATCTTAACCCAGCTACAGGGTTCATGGTTAAGTCTATAAAGAGATCACTTGATGTTGGTTCAGGAACATTAACTTCATTAAGATCCTTCATGTACGTCTCATTACATGTTAACATACAATCGTTGATGGTTACAATGTTTATAAAAGGTACCGAAGAGTTATTAGCGGGTTTCAGAGTTGTTTGACTGTTATTTAACAGGTTCTCAAGATGTTGTGTTCTATCAAGGCTGGAATATTACTGCACACTAACTGCACCTTTCAAGGCAGGTGAAATTGCTGACCTAGAAAATGTGCAGAGAACCTTCACGGCACGCATAACTGCGATAAACCACCTCAATTACTGGGAACGCTTGAAGTTCCTAAACCTCTCATAATCCACAGTTTTGAACGGGTTTTTCTATTATATTCCATCGTTCAAGACAGGTTTCATTGTCATATTCCATTGTTCTGGAAGAGTTTCCCTGTCATATGCTATTGCTCTGGACGTTTTTCCCTGTCATGTTCCATCGTTCTTGATGGGTTTCTCTGTCATTTTCCGTCGTAGTGCCTCTCATATCCATCCTGTGGATGGTAGTGTGTGTTAAACTGCCAGAAGTACTTGTAACCTGGAGTATACCCCAGCGGCCCGGTCCATGACCAGGCCTCGTGGTGGATCAGGACCTGATCAACCAGGCTGTTACTGTTGGCCGCACGTAAACCAACGTACGAACCACAACCCGGCTGGTCAGGTACTGACTTTGTGTCTTGTCCAGCTCCCTCTTGAAGACAGTCAGTGGTCTTGAGGACAACCAGGGGTCTTGAAGACAGCCAGGAGTCTTGAAGTCTCTTCTATTTCAGATATGAAGATGAGGAACAGGATGGGAGCGAGTACTGTGCCTTGTGGAACAGAGCTTTTCACTTTAGTCGCCTCAGACTTTACTCTGTTTACTATTACTTTTTGTATTATATTTGTTAGGAAGTTGTAGATCCAATTGCATTTTTTGACGATTCAAGGCATTTTCAAAGGATTTTCTAAAAAACTATTTTTTTTGATAAAATATACCTATGAGTAAGCTTCCTAAAAGAAAATCATAAAATTTTGCTTATTTTTCCCATTAATTTCAATTGCAGTAGCGTCGCTAACCTTCAAGAGGAGCTACAAATGCCTACATATTAATTGCCAAATTGAGCCGAGATTCTAAATGATTAGGTCTATTCAGAAGCGGGCTGCCTCAGAGGTCTAGTTACTGGATGATTTATAGTCTTCAGCCAGGAGCAAGGTGGGTCCGAGCCAGCGCTCCAGACCAGTCTCAGGACCTTCAAGCAGGCAGGATGTCTGCCCGCTGCTGAAGGGCTCTTGGTCCATGGAACTAGAGTTGCCTCTCTCTCCCTTTCTCGTGTCAAAGATGATTCACCTGCCCATTTCTCAAACGCTGTATGAACATTATTAATAATAATAATAATAATAATAATAATAATAATAATAATCTTCAAGTTGGGGTTTCTGCAATGTGTTGGTAGATGTGTAATGGTGGTAGATACGTAGTATTGGGCTGCTAGATGTGTAGTGCACCGGTTGCGGACTGGAAGTGTTGTGATGGTAGGCATGTAGATCCGTGATGGTAGATATCTGGTGTAATGTTGAGTGATGTGTAATGGTAGTGGTGGAGTATTTGAACTTGGGATTTTGCTTGCCAGCTTTTTACCTATATTGGAGAAGAAATCATTGAGTTTGTTTGCTGTTTCAATAGGTGGGAGTAGGGGTTCATCTGTGTTGATTTGTCTTTTTCCAAGTGGTGTCTAACTTTAATCTTAGCATGTTGGGAAGGGGATGTTTATGTGTATGGGAAAATATGTTATCTTTGATTATATTTACATTAAATTTTATGATTTTTTGTCTACCGTTTTCCAATTGTTAGTTTACCTTGCTGAGATCAGTTGCTTCATGCTGGACTAAATGAGTTATCATAATTGGGTGAGACATTATATAACATTCACAAAGATAAAAATATATATAAAAGAAAGTGAGGTAGAAGTGTAGGCTTTAGGTGAGTACCATTAAAGCCCCGACTCTCCCTCCCACAGTCTGGCCACCACGTCTCTGCTTTGTATTATTAATATTATAATTATAAAGAAGTGAGTTTCAGACATCTCCTGATCAAGAAAGAATATTTACACGTTGCATTTTTTTCCGGAATTTTACTAATATTTTTGGGAAAAAGTGTTTTATTAAGTGAGAAATAAAAGTCACACCAAATCACAATCTCAAAATCACAGATAACAGACGACGTTTCCGTCCTTTGTGGACCGTTTTCCCAGGACCGTCCTTCATGGACCGTCCTTCATAGAAAAACTGTTCAGATTTGATTGATAGATTGTTCAAAAATAAAGAATGTAAAGATGTGTTACTCCTCTGTTCAGTGTAATACAGTTGCCTCCCTGCTTCGGTCGGGGGTTGACATGCTGTACACTGGTCTGCCGCCTGGTGACACTCTTTCACAATTGGCTAACTGCTTAAACTACTCTCATGGAGACTGTTGGCCGCCGTCGTTCTAACACAGTGTGTATTGACATGGTCACCGGCGTCATACATCCAGCCACGGCTGCTACGGTGCTCCCTACGATTCTACATGATGTGTACGGCTTAGATATTATGGATTTATACGGCGTAGCGCTAAACGGGATCAATCGAGTTTTCGTCAAACTACTAACTGCTGCAGTTTATGAACGCCTTGTTGATCAGCACCAGGACAAGGTGTATACGGTCAACTCGACGATGCAAGTTCGGTTGAAAGACGTATCAAGGACATATACTTTTATCAAGGTCAAGAATGTACCTTTTGAAGCGGATGCGACGGATATTAGTGGTCTTTTCAGCGAGTATGGAGTGATCCACACGGTGAACGCAGGGAAGTGGAGTGAGGGTCCCATGTTGGGCCTCTATGAAGGGACTTATTCCCTGAAAATGACGTTACGTAAGCCGATACCGTCATATGTGGTGATGTCTGACTTCAGGAATCAATTATACGTGACATACCCGGGGCAACAGAGGACTTGCCGCCTATGTGGCGCCTATAACCACGTTGCTGCAGACTGCATGAGGAGAGTGATACCTAGACAGGACGTGGCCCGCAGGGAGCCGGCTGGTCAGGGAGCCAGGGAGGACCTGGTGAAAGTACCTCAGGACGTGCAAGGGAAGCGTTTGTGGAGTGAAATAGTTGATGGGGCAGGGGAGGCTTTCTGCACTTTGCCCCAGGAGCCTGTGGCTCCAAGTGAGAGTGTTGTGGATAACACAGGTGTTGTGTCTTGCGAGGATTTACCTCTGGAGGAGGTGTTGAGAGGCATTATGGAGGACCCTCTTCCAGTGTTGCGTGGGGAAGGCAGTGTCGATGTGGTGAAAGCAGTTGAAGTGGTAGAGCCGGTGGTAGAGGCCTCAGTTGAGGCACATCAGGCCGGTCAGTGTTTAACACATGAAATAGTGTCGGCAGAGGTGCATCAGTCAGATAGGGCCAAGGGAATGGAAGTGGTGGTGGGAACCCATAAGAGAGCCGGCACACAGTCCGATAGTGACGACGTTCTTACGCCGGCAAAGAGACCGGGTAAAAGGTCTTTGGTGGAGATTGCCAGGAAAGATTTAGATGCCATTTTGGGTCAGGACCCCGTAAAGGGGGGGAAACATGTGGGTAAGGGAGTGGGTAAGGGAGTGGGTAAGGGCAAGTCAGGGTCGCAGCCTCCCCCTCGGCCGAAGGGCAAACCTTTGCACTTGCATTCCAGTGTCTAACAATAAATGTTAATGGTATGAAAGAGGATGTTAAACGTTCCTGGGTGGAGTACGCCTTGCGACGTTTTTGCGTACAGGTGGCCTTCATCCAGGACAATAATTATAGGTGTGGAAGGGATTTGAGAGTGAAAGGGTATCAGGGGTTTGCAGGGTCTTCGGGTAGGCTCAAGGGAGGGGCGGCAGTTGCGATTTCGGAGTCAAGCCCTTTTCACCTAATGTCTTGGGAGGAATGTGGGGGGTAGGGTGGTTTGAGTGGAAGGTTCGTGGGGAGGGGTCAGGGTATGTTTTTTAGGTGTCTATATGCCAGCAGAGCAGTCACGAATGGTAAAGGTGAGCTTTATTCGAGACTTCATGATATATGCCCTTTGTGACTTACCTGGAGTGGTGGTAGTCGGGGGCGATTATAACTGTGTTATCAGGAAGAGGGACGTAGAGCCTAGAGGGGCAGGGTGCGAGTTGGTGGCTTTACGGGATTTGCTAGGAAGTGTAGGATTAAAGGATGTGGTAGGTGTAGGGGCCCCTGTGGATCATACTTTTGTGAGGAAAGGGTATGCGGCGAGACTTGATAAGATTTATGTAACTGATAGGGTAGTAGTGGGTAGGGTTCAAACCATAGACTTTGGATTTTCAGATCACAGAGGGGTTTTAGTTGATTTGAATTGGGAAGGCGTTGCAAAGTGGTATAGGGGTTATTGGAAATTGAATGTAGGATTACTAGTGGGAGGGGATAAATCAATGCAGTTTAGCGAATGGTGGGGGAGGTTATGGGCGAGGAGTGAGAGGCAGGATAACTTGTTAGGGTGGTGGATGAATGTGGGCAAGCCGCGAATAAGGGAGTTTTATCAGCGGTTGGGTAGAGAGGAGGCGGGGTGGAGATGCGGTTTGATGAAGTATGTGGAGGGGCAATTACAGGGTTATGAAAAAGGCGGTCGTCATGAAACGGTGGAAATCCGTGTATTAAAGGAAAAGTTATGGGACATACAGATAGAGCGGTTTGAGGCATGCCGCATGAAAGCTGGTATAGATGATCTGTTAGTGGGTGATAGGCCGTCAAAAACGGTGTTGAGTCACTGTAGGGGAAAACGTGAGGCGAGGACAATAGAATGTATGAAAGACGAGCAGAGGCTGGAGAGTTATGAGCAGGGTATGGTAATTCAGGGTACAGAGGCAGTCGGAGTATTTGTTGATAAATGGTTTGCACATTATATGAGTAGTGTGGATGTGGGGTTGGAGTATAGGAATCTCCTTTTGGAGGGAATTCAAGAGCAGTTGGAGGAGCGGGATAGAGAGGCTATGGGATGTGTTATTAGCGAGGAGGAGGTGTGGGTAGCAGTGGATGGGTTGAGTAAGGGGAGTTCCCCAGGAATAGATGGTATAGCAAATGAATTTTATAGGAAGAATTGAGATGCGGTGAGGGACTGTCTAGTGCGCTTGATGAATTGTATGAAGTCCGCAGGGGTGGGGGAAGGAGAAAGTAGTATTGGGGTTGTAGTTTTAGTCAGGAAGGGAGGAGGGAGGATTCTCTGATTAATTATAGGCCTATAATTCTAATGAATGCGGACTATAAAATATTGGCTAAAATACTAGGTAATAGAATAAAGAAAGTGTTGGGGAAGGTGATTGCAGAGGGGCAAGGTAGAATACCCGGTAGGAGTGTGGTAAATGGTCTTGAGCGAATTAAAGATTACGTTGCGCATGGGAAAGGAGGTGTTTTGGCTTTAGATTGGAAGGGTGCATATGATAGTGTGGAAAGGGACGTGCTGTATGACATAATGAGAAGGCAGGGTTTTGGGGAAGAAATTGTGAAGTGGATTGAGAGGTTGTATGGGGGAGCGTGTGTCAGAGTACAGGTGAATGGTAGATTGGGGGATTTGGTTCCAATGGGTAGGGGTCTGCGGCAGGGTTGTCCCCTTTCACAGATAATATTTGCATGTTTACAGGACCCTTTTTACAGACTGATTGAGGTAGGGGTGTGGATGAATGTTGATGAGGCAAAAGAACGCACAGGCATCGTAGGGTATGTGGACGACACTACGGTACTTGTGGGTTCGGAGCAGGGGCTGGTAAATGTGGGGGACATTGTTCGTGTGTTTTGTGGAGCAACTGGGATGAGAATAAACGATAGTAAAACAAAATTATTGGAGGTAGGTACTTCGGTGGGAGGGACGTTGGGCAGAAGTCAGGTGTGGCACGTAGTTTCAAGTGTGAGGATCTGTGGGGTGGAATTTATGAAGGATCGTCATTTGGCAAGAGAATTGAATTCACGTAGGGTGATACAGGGGGCAACAGACCTACTGCAGGTTTGGAGAGTGAAGGAAGTTACTTTGAGACAGAGGGTAATAATAGTGAATAGTATGGTTTATAGTAAGCTGTGGTATGTAGCTGCCATATTCCCTTTATTACAGGCTGACGTGGAGGTTCTGGAACGAATGGTTTTTAAGTATGTGTGGGCTGGTGGAAGGCATTGGGTAGGGCGTAATGTTGTGCACAACAGTGTGAAATTGGGGGGTTTGGGATTAATTTGGTTAGAACGTAGACTGTTGTGCTTGTACCTCAAACGTTGCCTGGTGCGGAGGGGTGGATTAGGCAGGTCGGGGGAAGAAGGAGTGGGGGGGGGGTACTCCGGGAGATGAGTGAATGGTGGGATGATAGGTCTCTGGTATATGGTAAGGACATATTAAGGAGTTTGATGGTGGTAATACACCCGCAGGACATATCGGATGGTAGGCTAGGTATTTTGGGGATCTCACCAGGTGATAGAATGCATATCGATATATCCTATGTATGGTTGGACTGAGATATGGGGGGGATTAAAGGGGTTGAAGCTGAGGTCTAGGGATCGGGAGTTCATGTTTAGGTTTTTACATGATGCTGTAGCGTCAAAGGCTTCTTTAGTGAGCATGGGTTTGGTGAGAGATGGTGCATGTGTGAGATGTGGGGAATTGGATACTACACTGCATGGGATATATTTTTGTGAATCTTTGGGGCCAATACGGGAGTGGGCCGGGAGGTGGCTTCGCTATATGGGGGGTGGGGGCATCTCGTTTTTGAGGGCAATGTTTCTAGACCTCAGGGGACTTAATGCTCAGACACGAAGGGGTCTCATGTATTATCTAATAGATTTTGTATGTGGTTCTTGGAGACTTAAGGATTTGGGAGCAGGGGAAAGGGTCAAAGCTCTTTCTGCTTGCGTCTATAGGACGAAATGCAGAAATCGTGTAGTGTATGGGAGAGCATGGGAAACTGATTTCAATCAATCGTACAGGGAGTTGAGGATTGCGGATCTATTGGGGTAGACGTGAGTTGGAAGAGGGCTTGATGACTGATACGTATTGGGTGGTCGGGTGACAAACGTTGCTTATATGAGGAGTGTTTCATTTGTATGTATGCTGGTGTAGGGAAAGGGTGAGGAGGGTTTGCTTGGTTGGGGTTTTTAAGGGGTGAGTTTTGGGGTAGACATACGGGTGACTTGGCCCTCTGTGTGGGTCAGGGTTTGACAGACGACTTTCGGGGCACAGGGTTGATTTAGTCGAGGCTGTATGTGTGTGGTTTGTTTCTTTTTGGTAACCTTTAAATTCATAGGTTTTTTTTCGGTGCAAGGGCTTTGGTTTGGCTGAGGGGGGGAAGGGGGTGAGGAAGAGGAGGTTTCTTCAGTCACTACTGTACTGTACATGATAGTCTTAGGTGGGGATTGTAATGAATCCGTAGACTATGGTCAAGGTATTCTTGTGGTGCGCTGGTTTTCTCGTTGCTATGTCAAAGTAAGTTTTCTTTGAGTTATGATCCTTACTATGTCACATTTGCTTTGGTTTGGTAGTTGCTTTTGTTTTGGAAGTAGGGGTTTGTTGACTTAGTCGTTGATGCAAATTCGTTGGATTCATATCTGGCATCATTTCTCGTCATGATATATATCTGTTCAGGTTTGCACTCGGATATCATGATTGGTGTATCAAGGTCTATAGGGTTTTGTGGGATAAATTAGTAAAATTTATTATGTATGTTCTCTGAATAAATATATAAACAAGTGATGTAAGATAAACCTTTGTGTGCCTGGTTTATGTTTCAAATAAACTATTTAAAAAAAAAAAAAAAAAAAAAGTTGTGTGCTTCATGTTATAATTTCTGTTTCACTGTTTATAGTACCATTTCTGTTATACTGGTTGTGATGTTAATGTATGGATTTTGTGTTAATTGTCTTGGCAGGGTAGTGTCTTGTGTACTGTGTTGGTATAATTATGTCCCTTAATGGAAATTCACATTAAAACTCTCGACAAAAGTACGATTGTTGTTCCGATTTAATATGTTGAGTAGTTAATTTTTATTTCAGCATGTCATTGTACGACATGTAGGGGTTAACGTAAGACATGGCATGTTGTCGCTTTACCTATGCATTTATTACATAAGAATTGTTCATGGTTAATTTATTACCCCAGGTTAACTGATAAGGGTGTTGTTATGTTAACTTTTGTTCTATACTGCTTATTTTGTTATATAAGCTTTGTTTCAGACCATGGCATGGCACTGTATAATATATTAGTATATATACGTCTTTCCAAATAAAATTAAAAAAAAAAAAAAAAAAAAAAAATTATAGTAGATATGTTCTGTGGAATAATGGAAGAGTCTGAGGACATGTTTTTCAATTTGCTTTGCCACTGTACAAGTTTTTGTAATTTTCATATATTAGCAGTTCATTCATGTTAATGTATAAAGATAGTTCTATTTATTACAAGGAGATTATTTAAGTGGCCTTATGTGTTTGTATTATAACTTGTTTGTTTAATTTTGTTTAGTCTTTAAGTATTTTGGAAGCATAGTGATATGTTGTCCTTTATTTATGTACATACTGTACCAGTTGATAGTCATTTACTGACTACTAAAATGTATTCCTGTTTTCTAAATAAAATTTAAAACAAAAATAATAGTAATAATAATAACAATTAAATTAAAAATAATAATTAAATTAAAAATAATAATTAAATTAAAAATAATAATTAAATTAAAAAAATAATTAAATTAATAATAATAGTAATAAAATTAATGATAATAATAATAATCATAAAAATAATAATTATTATTATTATTTACTAACCACATAGCAAAACCATGTTGATGGCTGGATTAAAAGTTGGAATAAAGGAAGAGAACTTTTAATCATAGGAATGTTCAGGGGAGAAAAGTGCCAGGTCTTGACCCAGCTGCAGGGCAGGTAGTGGTGTGGTCTTGCTGGGTCTTGACCCAGCTGCAGGGTAGGTAGTAGTGTGGTCTTGCTGGGTCTTGACATAGCTGCAGGGTAGGTAGTGGAGAGGTCTTGCTGGGTCTTGACCCAGTTCCAGGGTAGGTAGTAGTGTGGTTTTGCTGGGACTTGACCCAGTTGCAGGGTAGGTAGTGGTGAGGTCTCACTGGGTCTTGACCCAGCTGCAGAGTAGGAAGTGGTGTGGTCTTGCTGGGTCTTAACACAGCTGCAGGGTAGGTAGTGGTGTGGTCTTGCTGGGTCTTGACCCAGCTGCAGGGTAAGTAGTAGTGTGGTCTTGCTGGTTCTTGAACCAGCTGCAGGGTAGGTAGTGGTGTGGTCTTGCTGGGTCTTGACCCAGCTGCAGGGTAAAGTAGTGTGGTCTTGCTGGTTCTTGAACCAGCTGCAGGGTAGGTAGTGGTGTGGTCTTGCTGGGTCTTGACACAGCTGCAGGGTAAGTAGTAGTGTGGTCTTGCTGGTTCTTGACACAGCTGCAGGGTAGGTAGTGGTGTGGTCTTGCTGGGTCTTGACACAGCTGCAGGGTAAGTAGTAGTGTGGTCTTGCTGGGTCTTGACACAGCTGCAGGGTAGGTAGTGGTGTGGTCTTGCTGGGTCTTGACACAGCTGCAGGGTAAGTAGTAGTGTGGTCTTGCTGGGTCTTGACACAGCTGCAGGGTAGGTAGTGGTGTGGTCTTGCTGGGTCTTGACACAGCTGCAGGGTAGGTAGTGGTGTGGTCTTGCTGGGTCTTGACACAGCTGCAGGGTAGGTAGTGGTGTGGTCTTGCTGGGTCTTGACACAGCTGCAGGGTAGGTAGTGGTGTGGTCTTGCTGGGTCTTGAACCAGCTGCAGGGTAGGTAGTAGTGTGGTCTCACTGGGTCTTGACAGTTGCAGGGTAGGTAGTGGTGTGGTCTCACTGGGTCTTGACAGTTGCAGGGTAGGTAGTGGTGTGGTCTCACTGGGTCTTGACAGCTGCACCGTAGGTAGTGTTGTGGTCTCACTGGGTCTTGACAGTTTCAGGGTAGGTAGTAGTGTGTCTCACTGGGTCTTGACAGCTGCAGGGTAGGTAGTGGTGTGGTCTCACTGGGTCTTGACAGCTGCAGGGTAGGTAGTTGTGTGGTCTCACTGGGTCTTGACAGCTGCAGGGTAGGTAGTGGTGTGATCTCACTGGGTCTTGACAGTTGCAGGGTAGGTAGTGGTGTGGTCTCACTGGGTCTTGACAGTTGCAGGGTAGGTAGTGGTGTGGTCTCACTGGGTCTTGACAGCTGCAGGGTAGGTAGTGGTGTGGTCTCACTGGGTCTTGACAGTTGCAGGGTAGGTAGTAGTGTGGTCTCACTGGGTCTTGACAGTTGCAGGGTAGGTAGTGGTGTGGTCTCACTGGGTCTTGACCCAGCTGCAAGGTAAGTAGTAGTGTGGTCTTGCTGGTTCTTGAACCAGCTGCAGGGTAGGTAGCGGTGTGGTCTTGCTGGGTCTTGACACAGCTGCAGGGTAAGTAGTAGTGTGGTCTTGCTGGTTCTTGACACAGCTGCAGGGTAGGTAGTGGTGTGGTCTTGCTGGGTCTTGACACAGCTGCAGGGTAAGTAGTAGTGTGGTCTTGCTGGTTCTTGACACAGCTGCAGGGTAGGTAGTGGTGTGGTCTTGCTGGGTCTTGACACAGCTGCAGGGTAAGTAGTAGTGTGGTCTTGCTGGGTCTTGACACAGCTGCAGGGTAGGTAGTGGTGTGGTCTTGCTGGGTCTTGAACACAGCTGCAGGGAAAGTAGTAGTGTGGTCTCCTGGGTCTTGACACAGCTGCAGGGTAGGTAGTGGTGTGGTCTGCTGGGTCTTGACAAGCTGCAGGGTAGGTAGTGGTGTGGTCTCTGGGTCTTGACAGCTGCAGGGTAGGTAGTGGTGTGGTCTCTGCTGGGTCTTGACACAGCTGCACGGGGTAGGTGGTCTGGTCTGCTGCAGGTAGGCTCACTGGGTCTCATGAGCGATTGGTTGTCAGGGCAGGTAGGAGTGTGGTCTCACTGGGTCTTGACAGCTGCAGGGTAGGTAGTGGTGTGGTCTCACTGGGTCTTGACAGCTGCAGGGTAGGTAGTGTGTGGTCTCACTGGGTCTTGACAGCTGCAGGGAGGTAGTGGTGGTCTCACTGGGTCTTGACAGTTCAGGGTAGGTAGTGTGTGGTCTCACTGGGTCTTGACAGCTGCAGGGTAGGTAGTGGTGTGGTCTCACTGGGTCTTGACAGCTGCAGGGTAGGTAGTGGTGTGGTCTCACTGGGTCTTGACAGCTGCAGGGTAGGTAGTGGTGTGGTCTCACTGGGTCTTGACAGTTGCAGGGTAGGTAGTGGTGTGGTCTCACTGGGTCTTGACAGCTGCAGGGTAGGTAGTGGTGTGGTCCCCTGGGTCTGACAGTGCAGGGGTGGGTGGTCTCGGGTCTGACAGTTGCTGGGTAGGTAGTGGTGTGGTCCCACTGGGTCTTGACAGTTGCAGGGTAGGTAGTAGTGTGGTCTCACTGGGTCTTGACAGTTGCAGGGTAGGTAGTGGTGTGGTCTCACTGGGTCTTGACAGTTGCAGGGTAGGTAGTGGTGTGGTCTCACTGGGTCTTGACAGTTGCAGGGTAGGTAGTGGTGTGGTCCCACTGGGTCTTGACAGTTGCAGGGTAGGTAGTGGTGTGGTCTCACTGGGTCTTGACAGTTGCAGGGTAGGTAGTGGTGTGGTCTCACTGGGTCTTGACAGTTGCTGGGTAGGTAGTGGTGTGGTCCCACTGGGTCTTGACAGTTGCAGGGTAGGTAGTAGTGTGGTCTCACTGGGTCTTGACAGTTGCAGGGTAGGTAGTGGTGTGGTCTCACTGGGTCTTGACAGTTGCAGGGTAGGTAGTGGTGTGGTCTCACTGGGTCTTGACAGTTGCAGGGTAGGTAGTGGTGTTGTCCCACTGGGTCTTGACAGTTGCAGGGTAGGTAGTGGTGTGGTCTCACTGGGTCTTGACAGTTGCAGGGTAGGTAGTAGTGTGGTCTCACTGGGTCTTGACAGTTGCAGGGTAGGTAGTGGTGTGGTCTCACTGGGTCTTGACAGTTGCAGGGTAGGTAGTAGTGTGGTCTCACTGGGTCTTGACAGTTGCAGGGAAGGTAGTGGTGTGGTCTCACTGGGTCTTGACAGTTACAGGGTAGGTAGTGGTGTGGTCTCACTGGGTCTTGACAGTTGCTGGGTAGGTAGTGGTGTGGTCCCACTGGGTCTTGACGAAGTTACGTGGACACATTAGAATATTTGAGGAATGTGTTATAAAGTTGATGACAGAGGAGATACACAACGTTCAGAGGTTATGCTAAGTAAACAGTTGTCTCAGCTTAGTGGCGCTAGAGGAAATATATCATAGACGCTGTTCATTGGTTTAGCACAAGTACCATGGTGCACAACTCACTAGCACAAGTACCATGGTGCACAACTCACTAGCACAAGTACCATGGTGCACAACTCACTAGAATAAGTACCATAGTGCACAACTCACTAGCACAAGTACCATGGTGCACAACTCACTAGCACAAGTACCATGGTGCACAACTCACTAGCACAAGTACTATAGTGCACAACCACTAGCACAAGTACCATGGTGCACAACTCACTAGCACAAGTACCATAGTGCACAACTCGCTAGCACAAGTACCATAGTGCACAACTCACTAGCACAAGTACCATGGTGCACAACTCACTAGCACAAGTACCATGGTGCACAACTCACTAGCACAAGTACCATGGTGCACAACTCACTAGCACAAATACCATGGTGCACAACTCACTAGCACAAGTACCATGGTGCACAACTCACTAGCACAAGTACCATGGTGCACAACGCACTAGCACAAGTACCATGGTGCACAACTCACTAGCAAAAGGACCATGGTGCACAACTCACTAGCACAAGTACCATGGTGCACAACTCACTAGCACAAGTACCATGGTGCACAACTCACTAGCACAATTACCATGGTGCACAACTCACTAGCACAAATACCATGGTGCACAACTCACTAGCACAAATACCATAGTGCACAACTCACTAGCACAAGTACCATGGTGCACAACTCACTAGCAAAACGACCATGGTGCACAACTCACTAGCACAAGTACCATGGTGCACAACTCACTAGCACAAGTACCATAGTGCACAACTCACTAGCACAAGTACCATTGTACACAACTCACTAGCACAAGTACCATGGTGCACAACTCACTAGCACAAGTACCATGGTGCACAACTCACTAGCACAAGTACTATAGTGCACAACCCACTAGCACAAGTACAATGGTGCACAACTCACTAGCACAAGTATCATAGTGCACAACTCGCTAGCACAAGTACCATGGTGCACAACTCACTAGCACAAATACCATGGTGCACAACTCACTAGCACAAGTACCATGGTGCACAACTCACTAGCAAAAGGACCATGGTGCACAACTCACTAGCACAAGTACCATGGTGCACAACTCACTAGCACAAGTACCATGGTGCACAACTCACTAGCACAAGTACCATTGTGCACAACTCACTAGCACAAGTACCATGGTGCACAACTCAATAGCACAAGTACCATGGTGCACAACTCACTAGCACAAGTACCATGGTGCACAACTCACTAGCACAAGTACCATGGTGCACAACTCACTAGCACAAGTACCATGGTGCACAACTCACTAGCACAAGTACCATGGTGCACAACTCACTACCTGGAGTCTACCTGGAGAGAATTCCAGGGGTCAACGCCCCCGCGGCCCGGTCTGTGACCAGGCCTCCTGTTGGACCAGAGCCTGATCAACCAGGCTGTTACTGCTGGCCGCACGCAATCCAACGTACGAACCACAGCCCGGCTGATCAGGTACCGACTTGAGGTGCCTGTCCAGTGCCTGCTTGAAGACAGCCAGGGGCTTGTTGGTAATCCCCCTGATGTACGCTGGGAGGCAGCAAGATACACAGCTCACACAGTACATATGTGTGCAGATAACCTCCTCCTGTCCTCCAGTGTTGTCAGGCCGATTTCCCTTAACCTTTCTTAGTAGGACATTCCCTCAGCTCTGGAACTAACCTTGTCGCAAACCTTTGCACTTTCTCTAATTTCTTGACGTGCTTGACCAGGTATGTGTGTGTGTATCTGTGTGTACTCACCTAGTTGTGGTTACAAGGGTCGAGTCATAGCTCCTGGCCCCGCCTCTTCACTGGCCGCTACTGGGTCACTCTCCCTGCGTCATGAGCTTTATCATACCTCTTCTTAAAGCTATGAATGGACCCTGCCTCCACTACATCGCTTCCTGTACTCACCTACTTGTGGTTGCAGGGGTCGATTCATAGCTCCCTGGCTCCTGGTGTGTGTGTGTACTCACCTATTTGTACTCACCTATTTGTGGTTGCAGGGGTCGAGTCATAGCTCCTGGCCCCGCCTCTTCACTGATTGCTACTAGGTCCTCTCTCTCCCTGCTCCATGAGCTTTATCAAACCTAGTCTTAAAACTATGTATGGTTCCTTCCTCCACTATGTCGCTTTCTAGGCTATTCCACTTCCTGACAACTCTATGACTGAAGAAATACTTCCTAACATCCCTTTGACTCATACGAGTCTTCAACTTCCAATTGTGACCCCTTGTTTCTGTGTCCCCTCTCTGGAACATCTTGTCTCTGTCCACTTTATCTATTCCTCGCAGTATTTTATATGTCGTTATCATGTCTCCCCTAACCCTCCTGTCCTCTAGTGTCGTCAGGCCGATTTCCCTTAACCTTTCTTCGTAGGACAATCCCCTTAGCTCTGGGACTAGTCTTGTTGCAAACCTTTGCACTTTCTCTAATTTCTTGACGTGCTTGATCAGGTGTGGGTTCCAAACTGGTGCTGCATACTCCAGTATGGGCCTGACGTATATGGTGTACAGAGTCTTGAATGATTCCTTAGTGAGGTATTGGAACGCTATTCTTAGGTGTGTGTGTGTGTGTGTACTCACCTAGTTGTACTCACCTAGTTGTGGTTGCAGGGGTCGAGTCAAAGCTCCTGGCCCCGCCTCTTCACTGGCCGCTACTGTGTGTGTGTGTGTGTGTGTGTACGCACCTATTTGTGGTTGCAGGGGTCGATTCATAGCTCCTGGCCCCGCCTCTTCACTGATGGCTACTAGGTCCTCTCTCTCCCTGCTCCATGAGCTTTATCAAACCTCGTCTTGTGTGTGTGTGTGTGTGTGACTTTGCTCCCTGTAAATAAAGCATTACCACGTACTCACCTAGTTGGTCACTCCCTGCGCTATGAGCTTAATCATACCGCTTCTTAAAGCTATGAATGGATCCTGCCTCCACTACATCGCTTCCCAAACTATTCCACTTCCCGACCACTCTGTGACTGAAGAAATACTTCCTAACATCCCTGTGATTCATCTGAGTCTTCAACTTCCAACTGTGTCCCCTTGTTGCTGTGTCCCATCTTTGGAACATTTTGTCTCTGTCAACCTTGTCAATTCCTCTCAGCATTTTATATGTAGTTATCATGTCCCCCCTATCTCTCCTGTCCTCCAGTGTCGTCAGGTCGATTTCCCTTAACCTCTCCTCGTAGGACATACCCCTTAGCTCCGAGACTAGTCTTGTTGCAAACCTTTGCACTTTCTCTAGTTTATTTACATGCTTGGCTAGGTGTGGGTTCCAAACTAGTGCTACATACTCCAATATGGGCCTAACGCACACAGTGTACAGGGTCCTGAACGATTCCATATTAAGATATCGGAATGCTGTTCTTAGGTTAGCTACGCGCCCATATGCTGCAGCAGTTATTTGGTTGATGTGCGCCTCAGGAGATGTGCCTGGTGTTATACTCACCCCAGGATCTTTTTCCTGTAGTGAGGTTTGTAGTCTCTGTCCCCCTAGACTGTACTCCGTCTGCGGTCTTCTTTGCCCTTCCCCAATCTTCATGACTTTGCATTTGGCAGGGTTAAATTCAAGGAGCCAGTTAGTGGACCAGGCTTGTAGCCTGTCCAGGTCTCTTTGTAGTCCTGCCTGATCCTCGACTGATTTAATTCTTCTCATTAACTTCGCATCATCTGCAAACAGGGACACTTCTGAGTCTATCCATTCCGTTATGTCATTCACATATATAAAAAAACAGCACAGGTCCTAGGACTGACCCCTGTGGAACCCCACTCGTGTCGTGTGTGTATGTGTGTGTGTGTGTGTATGTGTACTCACCTATTTGTACTCACCTATTGTGGTTGCAGGTCAGTATAGCTCCTGGCCTTGTCCTGATTGCTACTAGGTCTCTCTCTCTTGCTCCATGAGCTTTATCAAACTAGTCTTAAAACTAATGTATGTTCCTACCTCACTATGATCGCTTTAAGCTATTCCACTTCCTGACACTTATGACTGAAAAATACTTCCTAACATCCCTTTTGACTCATAGGAGTCTTCAACTTCCAATTATGACCTTGTTTCTGTGTCCCATCTCTGGAAATCTTGTCTCTGTCCACCTTATCTATTCCTCGCAGTATTTTATATGTCGTTATCATGTCTCCCTAACCCTCCTGTCCTCTAGTGTCATCAGGCCGATTTCCCTTAACCTTTCTTCGTAGGACAATCCCCTTAGCTCTGGGACTAGTCTTGTTGCAAACCTTTGCACTTTCTCTAATTTCTTGACGTGCTTGACCAGGTGTGGGTTCCAAACCGGTGCTGCATACTCCAGTATGGGCCTGACGTATATGGTATACAGAGTCTTGAATGATTCCTTAGTGAGGTATTGGAACGCTATTCTTAGGTTTGCCAGCCGCCCGTATGCTGCAGCAGTTATCTGATTGATGTGTGCCTCAGGAGATGTGCTCGGTATTATACTCACCATGTATAAACGTAAGTAAATTTACTTACCTACATGATTCATTACCTTTGAAACTTGTGAGTTCATTACCTTTGTACCTTGTTCAGCTATCAAGACTTTGGGGCCCAGTCCCTTGACCCATTATGTACCTCTGTAATCTGTAAATACCTTTGTAACTTGTCATGATTGTGACCAGATCTACCTGAGTTCATTACCTTTGTAATTTGCTCAGCTATCAAAACTTTGATATCCAGTTCCTATGTACCTTTGTAATATTTTGACAACGGCCCACAGGATGGGTATGGGGTGCATAATAAAGATGTTAAACTAACTAACTCAAAGACGGTCTACACAACACAGTGTAGGTTTCAAACAATCGTAGACAAATACTATAAAATCTAGAATAGACTTGAGTTAGCAAAGTTGGCAAATACTAATTTCATTCAACAGTTATAGTATATAAGTAATCTTCGTCAATAGACTGAGTTTTAACAGTAAACAAGCATAAAACACCAATATATATTACATGATACTCATTATTGTGTAAATTTGCCTTTAATGGAACTACCAATGGAAATACCAATTGCCCGGCATACCACCTAAATGGGACCAGGAGGCACACACCCCGGAAAACAAACCATAGTAGTTATGGTAGTTATGACAACCCCACCCCAAGTGATTTTTAGTGGTAGGAAACGAAGAAAGAAAATGGAAAGAGGGAGCCTTGTTAGACTGGAGGCACAGCCAGTGGCCCTCCGGACTCACAACTACTGATGCTAACAATGAAATCCCCCAACAAACATGGAACACAACCTCATTAATATTTACTAATATACAGGGCCTTAAGCCATCTACCAACAACAAAATTCCTTTCGTTAGTGGACTTCCAAGGGAGTCAAATGCAGTGTTTGCAGCCTTCACAGAGACCCACGCAAAATATTACTTTGACAGTGAAATATGGATACCTGGGTACAACCTTTTCAGATGCGACAGATAGAACAGGCAACAAGGAAGGGGGGGGGGGTTGGCCTGTATGTCAGGGTCGCTCATTTGCACAGAGATACTGAACACCACAAATGATGTAGTTGAAGTTCTGACAATAAAAATCGAGAACCAAAACCTAGTCATTGTACTTGTATATAAGCCAAAAGATGCAACTCCCCAACAGTTCAAAGAACAACTATCAAAAATTGACTCCTGTCTGAAAAATCTTCCATCCCCATCCCCAAACATCTTGCTGCTTGGTGACTTCAAACTTAGACATACGAAATGGAAGAATATAGCAAATAATGTTGTAGCAGAAATAATTCCTGGAGGCAGCTGAGATGAAAAGTCACACACACATAAGCTGATGAATTTCTGCAACAAACACACCTCAAGTCAGCAGATAGCGGAGCCAGCGAGACTAGAGAACACACTAGACCTAATCTTCACAAATAATGAGGAACTGGTAAGAAACATAATATAAAAAACAACAAATTCTGATCACAGTCTAATCGAAGTCCAGACGTACATGCACAGGAATCCTGATCAGCAAAACGCATATAGCTATGAGGGTGCCTTCCCCAAATTCAGCTTCAACAACAAGAACATCAACTGGGATCTGGTAAACTATGTCCTAGATGAAGCATGTTGGGAAGATATCTTGAATTACATGGACCCTAACCAGTACCTTGAAAATATCAACCACCTGGTAGCTGAAGTATGTTCAAGGTATATTCCAATAAGAAAAAGGAAGAGAAGAAGTAAACTGGAGATAGAGAGAGACTCCCTCTACAGGAGAAGACGAAGAATCACTGAGCTCCTTGAGAATGCCAGACTATCTGATTCACGGAAGGAAGCACTAACCAGGGAAGTGGAAAATATTGAGCTAAAGTTAAAGGACTCATGCAGGATCCAGGAGAGTCAAGAGGAGCTAAAAGCGATTAGTGAAATTGAAAGAAATTCGAAATATTTCTTTTCATATGCCAAAACAAGGTAAAATCCACTTCTAGTATAGGGCCCCTGCTCAGACAAGACGGATCTTACAAAGATAACAACAAAGAAATGAGTGAGATACTGAAATCTAAATATGACTCTGTGGTCAGCAAGCCACTAATTAGTCTAAAGATAGACAATCCAAACATTTTTTTCATGAATGAGCCTCAAAACCCTGCGAATGTATTCCAAATTTCTGATATAACCCTAACTCCTCTAGACTTTGAGAAAGCCATCGTTGACATGCCCATGCACTCCACCCCAGGCCCAGACTCGTGGAACTCTGTGTTCATTAAGAACTGCAAGAAACCCTCTCACGGGCCCCAAGTATGTTGTGGAGAAGGAGCTTAGACACAGGAGAGATTCGACAGTCACTAAAAACAACGGATATAGCCCCACTCCATAAAGGTGGCAGCAAAGCAGTAGCTAAGAACTATAGACCAATAGCTTTAACGTCCCATATCATAAAAATATTTGAAAAAGTTCTAAGAAGCAGGATAGCAAACCACCTGGACTCCCAAAAATTGCACAACCCAGGGCAACATGGTTTCAGAGCAGGTCGCTCCTGCCTCTCGCAACTGCTAGACCACTATGATATGGTCGTAGATGCACTGGAAAACAAACAGAATGCAGATGTAGTATACACAGATTCTGCAAAAGCCTTTGACATGTGCGATCATGGTGTAATAGCACACAAAATGCGTGCTAATGGGATAACTGACAAAGTAGGCAGATGGATCTGTAACTTTCTAACCAATCGAACACAAAGAGTAGTGGTAAACAGAGTTAAATCGGATGCTGCCATAGTGAAGACAGAGTCGTATTGACCACTGCACCACAGAGCAGTGATGACCACTGCACCACAGAGCAGTGTTGACCACTGCACCACAGAGCTGTGTGGACCACTGTACCACAGAGCAGTGTTGATCACTACACCACAGAGCACATTGGCCACCCAGCTCTTGACGGGTGCGGGTGTGCTGTTCCCTGGGCTGCCACCTAGCGGTTATCAACGATAACTTCATTTTCTGTAAACATGGCGACGGCAAGCAAACGCAAGATCAACACAGTCTGCATAGATATGGTGACTGGGGCTTTGCAACCGGCTACTGCGGCTACAGTTCTGCCCAACATATTAAAAACGTTTATGGTTTGGAGACTGCAGATTTGTATGGCGTGGCACTCAACGGCGTTAATAGAGTCTTTGTAAAACTCTTAACGGCTGAGGTGTACGAAAGGACTGTCGACTGCCATCAAGACAGAGTCTATACGGTACATTCTGGCCTACAAGTACGACTGAAAGACGTGTCGCATACTTACACTTGGATTAGGGTTAAGAATGTGCCGTTTGAATCGGACTCGGTGGACATCAGCGAAGTATTTGGAGCTTACGGCATTGTGCATGCTGCCATGCTCGGGAAGTGGAGCGAGGGTCCGATGGTGGGCATTTTTGAGGGGACATACTCACTGAAAATGACATTACGCAGGCCGATTCCATCTTACGTCGTACTGCCAGAATTTAGGACTCAGCTATACGTGATGTACATGGGACAGCGAAGGACCTGCAGGTTGTGCGGGGCGTACGAGCATGTGGCTGCTGACTGCATGCAGAGGATGGGACAACGGGTGGATACTGGACGACGAGACCTGGAAGTAAGGACGCACGAGGTTGTGCAGGATCCGGTGGACGCTAAGGAGGCCGGAACTAGATTATGGAGCAAGATTGTTGATGGATCGCAGGTGTGTCATACGTTGCCAAAGGTGTCTGTACAGGAGGCTGCTGCTGGTGGCGAGATGCACCCAGGCAATGGCGAGGATTCCCCTTTGGAGGAGGTATTACGGGAGATATTGGACGACCCGTTGCCAGTACTTAGTGTGGAGGCATGTGAAGGTTTGGATGCGGCAGTGAGTGTGGTGGATGAGTTGGTGAGTAGCAGTGTTGAGCAGCAGTCTTTAGTCAGAGAGCATGTATCGGTTGAGGTGCATCGGCAAGAGAGCGACGAGAGGGATGATAGTATGGAAGCGGTGCCTGGATCGAGGAAGCGGTCGGGCACAGTGACTGATAGTGAAGATGTATTACCCCCAGCACAGAGGACAGGTAAAAAGTCGATGGTGGAGGTGGCGAGAAAGGACCTGGGAGTTTTTCATGATAGAGAAAAGGTCAAGAGTGGGAGGCAGTTGAGTAAAACAGGAGGTAAAGGGAAGGCGGTCTCGCAGCCTCCACCGCGGCCTAAGGGCAAACCCTTACAATTGTTTTCAAGTGTCTAACATTAAACGTAAATGGCCTGTGGGAGGAAATTAAAAGGGCTTGGGTAGAATGCACATTGAGGAGGTATGGTGTGAATGTAGTTTTTTTTACAAGAACATAATTTTCGGTGTGGAAGCGAGTTGCAGTTGAAGGGATATAAGGTGTATGCTGGTTCATCGAGGAAATTAAAGGGGGTGGGGGGTGGCGGTAGCAGTCGCAGACTCTAGCCCTTTTAAATTATATGCTTGGGAAGAGTGTAGGGGGGGAGCGGATAGTGAGGGTAGAGGGGGAGTGGGGTGGAGTGCGGGTATGTTTCATGGGTGTATACATGCCAGCAGAACATTCAAGGAAGGTGAAGGTGGAATTTGTAAGGGATGTAATGATATATGCTTTCAGGGGTTTACCTGGGGTGTCGATAGTTGGGGGGATTTTAACTGCATAATTCGGGAGAGGGATGTTGAGCCTAGGGGGGCGGGTGTGTGTTGGTTGAACTGAGGGATTTATTAAGAAGTGCAGGGTTGGGGGATGTAGTTGGGGTAGGGGGTTCCGGAGAGCATACTTTTGTTAGGATTGGTTATGGGGCTAGGTTAGATAGGATTTATGTTTCCTGGTCTGTTGTGGTGGGTATGATTAATTATTTGGATGTGGGTTTTTTCTGATCACAGGGGGGTGCTGGCTGAGGTAGATTGGTCAATAGTAGCTAAGTGGTATAGGAGATATTGGAAATTGAATGTTAGGTTGTTATCGGGTGAGGATAAAAGGGTTGAGTTTGCGGGATGGTGGGGTAGGTTATGGGAACGAGGGCGTCGGGAGGAAGATTTGGTGGGTTGGTGGGTGTTGGTGGGAAAACCATGCATACGTATGTTTTATCAGAGATTGGGAAAGGAGGAGGCAAAATGGCGATATGGGATGCAACGATATTTAGAATGCCTTCTACAGAGTTGTTATGTAAGAGGGGGATATGCAGTTACGGGGGAGATTAGGGAATTGAAGAATAGGTTGATAGAAATACAGAATGAGAGGTTTGGGGCGTGTAGGATGAAGGCGGGTATAGATGATGTTTTGTGGGGGGATAAACCCTCAAAATATGTGTTAGGTCAATGTAGAGTGCGTAGGGAGAGAAGGACAATGGAATATGTGGAAGTAGAGGAGAGTGCAGATGGTTATGAGCGGGGAATGAATATTAGAGGAACAGAGGCGATAGGGGTGTACGTGGACAAGTGGTTTCAGAGGTACCTGAGTAGTGTGGATGTGGAGTTGAAGGCTTGTAATATTCTTACAGAGGGGATAGTGGGGAGGTTAGAGGAGGGGGATAGGGAGGGTATGGGGGGGTAATCAGCGAAGAGGAGGTATGGGAGGCAGTGAGTGGGCTTAGTAAAGGCAAAGCTCCTGGAATAGATGGGTTGGCAAATGAGTTTTATAGGGAACACTGGGATAGTATGAGAGGTTGTGTGGTGGAAGTGATGAATCGGATGAAGAGGGATAGGAGGATGGGGAAAGGGATGGGGATGGGTGTAATGGTTTTGGTGAAAAAGGGAAAGGTAGGTAATATGTTGAGTAATTACAGGCCACTGATGCTCATGAATGCAGACTATAAGATCTTTTCAAAAATATTGGGAAATAGATTGAAAAGGGTGCTTGAGAAGGTGATTGCAGGGGGGAAGGGGGGGATCCCGGGTAGAGGGGTGCTTAAGGAACGTGAGAGGATTAAGGGGTTTTTAGATAGTGGTAGGGGGGGAGGCATCTTAGCTTTGGACTGGAAAGGGGCGTATGACAGTGTGGAACGTGAGGTGTTGTTTGAGGTGATGAGGAGACAGGGTTTCAGGGAGGAGGTAGTGGATTGGGTTCGGGCATTATATGTAGGTGCTTGCGTTAGAATACAGGTGAATGGCAGGCTTGGGGGTGTGGTGGAGATGGATAGGGGTCTGCGACAGGGGACAACCCTGTCGCAGATTCTCTTTGCATGCGTGCAAGATCCATTCTATAGATTAGTGGACGGTGGGGTACAGGGAGGGGGTCGGCGGGATAGAGGGTGTCGTGGGTTATGTTGATGACACCACGGTGCTATTAGGGAATGTGGTTGGTTTTGAGACGGTTCGGAGGTGTTTACAGACTTTTTGCGAAGCCACTGTTATGAGTGTGAATGGTGCGAAGTCGAAAATGTTGGAGGTAGGATCCTGGGTGGGGGGAAGCTTGGGTCAGGGGTATGGGTGGTTCGTGGTGGATAGCATCACTATCTGTGGAATTGTATACATGAGGGATAGGAATCAGACGAGAGAGGTGAATTCAGGTCGAGTGGTGCAAAGGGCTAGGTTGTGTATGTCTGAATGGAGGCCGAGTGATCTCACTTTGCGACAGAGGGTACTTGCTGTCAACACATTGGTCTACAGTAGGATTTGGTATGTTGCTGGCGTGTACCCACTGTTGCAGGTGGATGTGAAAGAGCTGGAGCGTAGAGTATTCAAGTATATCTGGGCCTATGGGAGGAATTGGTTGCGGAAGGAAATTGTTAGGAACGGGGTAGGGAGGGGTGGTTTGGGTTTAATTTGGTTGGAGTGGAGACTGGTGTGTATGTATGTGAGACGGTGCTTGGTGAGGAGAGGGGGCTTGTTGAGGAATTTATTGGTAATTAAGGAACCACATAAATTGAAGGTGAATGGGATGATGGGTCTTGGTGCGGAGGCTAAGGTTGTAGAGGGTGCGGCGGTTATTCCAGTATATGATTGGGTTCGGATATGGAGGGGTTTTAGACGACTTAGGTACTAGGAGAGCTTTGTGCAAAGATGGAGAGAGAGCTTTCTGTGAAACTGGAAAAGAGGTTAGAGGAGGAGAAGAAGATCTGGGAGTCACAAGCTGAAGATGCAGTAGCCAGGATAAGGGGCCTAGAAGATGAGGTAAACAGAGATCGGGAACAGATGTACAGATTTTTACATGGGGCGGTAGCGTCCAGGGCGGTATTATTCAGTATGGGGTTGGTACAGGAGGGCAGGTGTGAGAGGTGTGGTATGTTGGAAACTGTCTTGCATGTGATATATTTCTGTGAAGCTTTGGGGCCGGTGCGGGAGTGGATGGGGGGGGTGGTATGCAAACTTGGGGGAGGGGGGATACAGTTGTTGAGGGCACTATACCTGGACTTGGGAGGAGTGGATGGCAGGGTTAGGAGAGGCCTAATGTATTGTTTGGTTGATTTTGTGTGTGGGTCATGGAGACTGAGGGAGGTGGGAATAAGGGAAAGAATTAGGGCATTGGCTGCGGTAATGTGCCGTACGAAATGTAGAAACAGGCAGGTGTATGGGAGGGATTGGGATTGGGATAAGGATTTTAGTTCGGCTTATAGGAATTTCCGGGTGGGAGAGTTATTAATGGGGTTGTAGGGATTTAAGGGGGCTTGGCTCTGCGACTTGCTTGGGAATGTATATTTGTGGCTTTGGTATGGCCAGGATGTTGCTTGTGATTGACTGAAATTGGTACGGTTGGGGGGGAGCGGTTTGGTGGGTGGGGACGGATGACCTTTATACTGGGTGACGGGAGACAGATGGGTTTGGGTGTGTATGTTGTGATCGAGTGGGGGAGTGGATTTGGGTGTGTGGGTATTCAGGGGGGGGGGTTGTAATTGGGGAAGAGTAAGGGTTTGTCCTGTTCTGTGCTGGGTGTTAAGTTATGGTGTAGTGTGTTGATGTGGAGTGTTATTAACTAAGTTTGTGTATGGTCAGAGATACTGAAACCTGGTTGATGGATCTGTGGACTTCTGGCAGATTCAAGACTTATTGATGTTAGAGGACGGTAACATGTTTGGTTACTGTCAAATGAATTTGGCGTACTTTTCGTATATTTTTCGTCGTTGTACACGGAGATGGCAAGGTTTTGAATTATCATGTGAAGTGGAACTGTGTTAACAATGAAAAGGTCAGGTGGTACATGTGGTATCAAGTTCTGGGTGTGAGTGGGTATACGTTGAGTGCATGTCATTTGTATGCGTGAGTATAATATATATTGTGCCTGTGTACGCAATACTATAGTAATTTGTGAAAAATGTATTGTTTGGTGTACGACATTACTGTACCAGTGGATGTGGAGTGGTAATGGCTTGGAGCTCTTATTATATTGGAGTGGACAGATATGTGGTACACGGGTCAGGCTACAGTGGTGATTTACGCTTTCTGTATTCTATTTTGTACATTCATCCTGATGTATTAGGGTCACATGTAGTTTGTTGGATAATGATTCTGGTTAAATGTAATTGGTGCATATAATTGTATGCACATAGTGGTTGGCGGGGATAGGGACTTTATTGTTCTTTAATTGTTTTACTGGAGATTGATTATTGTATGTTTTGAATTGAATTTTGTAATTATTTGCATTAGTGATTGTGGTCACTGTTATTTATGGATATGTTTTTGTAATCCTGTTTAAAACCAATAAAATGTAAAAAAAAAAAATCGAACACAAAGAGTAGTTTTAAACAGAGTTAAATCGGATGCTGTAATAGTGCAGACAGAGTCGTATTGACCACTGCACCACAGAGCAGTGTTGATCACTACACCACAGAGCTGTAATGTTTAGAGATGAAGTTTTATTATATATCTCATTGGTAGATGTGGCTTGCAAAGAGTACGTAACCTTTATTCGGCGCATGTCACACCTTCATAAAAGGCTACTTCCCCAACCAGCGAACAAGGCACTTAGGATCTGATGATCGGGGCCCCATCATCAGATCAGTACCTAGGTTCAGCCAATCATAATGTGGATCTGGCAATTGTAAAGGTGACGTGGTTGCCACGCACGCTTTTACCTTTGAAAATTCCATTCTGTGCTGGTTGCTGCATGGTTGTCTCTTGGCTTCTGTTTTGCCTTGACTACCGTGGCGTGAACTAATACCTGTTCTTCTGTATATAGTGTACATACTTTGTATAAATCTGCATTCTCTTTGTTTTCCAGTGCATCCAAGACCATATCATGTTGTGTTGCTATTTGATCCAAAATCGCAAGTTTTACCTATATATATATATATATATATATATATATATATATATATATATATATATATATATATATATATATATATATATATATGTCGTGCCGTTTAGGTAAAACTGGTCAATTAGCAAGAACTCATCTAAAATTAAGTTCTTTCTAAAATTTTCTCTTATACGTTTAAATATATATTTTTTTTCATTTATGTTAATGTAAGAATTTATAATTTTGTACCAAGAGAAACTTTGAAAACCTACCTAACCTTATTACAACAAGCACAATATAATTTAGCTTAACCCAACTAAATATATTTTAGATACGTTAACATTAATCTAATAATAAACAAACACAATGAAATATATTTTTTTCGTTATGTTCAGAATGATTTTGGCGAAATTATTGCATACACAAATTTTCACTTGTCTTATATAGGCAAGGTGAGCGTTGCTATTTAAGCCAAAATCGCAAGTTTTACCTAATCGGAACGATATATATATATATATATATATATGTGTGTGTGTGTGTGTGTGTGTGTGTGTGTGTGTGTTTAATTATAAATTGCAGTACATTATTACTTAGAATCTTGTGGTCAGAAGACACCAGGTTCGATTCCTGGCAAGGTTAACTGATTTTTTTATTTGATCTGCTATAAAAACATTTATTTATATATAAACTGGAGTAAGTTATTTCACTGGGTCTTGTTGCACAACTGAGTTGAGTATATTAAATAAGAAATTAACCCCAACATAAGACTAAAATATATGTGTTATAGAAGTGTTGGTATTTAGTGTTAGTGAAGTGATGGTATTTAGTGTAAAACAATTAGTAGTAGTAGTAGTTGTAGTAGTAGTGATAGAGGAAGTAATAGTTGTCTTAGTAGTAGTAGTAATAGTAGTTGTATTAGTAGTAGTAATAGTAGTTGTATTAGTAGTAGTAGTAATAGTAGTTGTATTAGTAGTAGTAGTAATAGAAGAAGTAATAGTTGTATTAGTAGTAGTAATAGAGGAAGTAATAGTTGTATTAGTAGTAGTAGTAGTTATAGAGGAAGTAATAGTTGTATTAGTAGTAGTAGTTGTAATAGTAGTAGTAGTAATAGAGGAAGTAATAGTTGTATTAGTAGTAGTAGTAGTAGTAGTTGTAGTAGAAGTAGTAATAGAGGAAGTAATAGTTGTATTAGTAGTAGTAGTTGTAATAGTAGTAGTAGTAGTAATAAGAGAGGAAGTAATAGTTGTATTAGTAGTAGTAGTAGTTATAGTAGTAGTAATAGTAATAGAGGAAGTAGTAGTTGTAGTTGTAGTAGTAGTAGTAGTAGTGATAGAGGAAGTAATAGTTGCATTAGTAGTAGTAGTAGTTGTTGTATTAGTTGTAGTAGTTGTAGTAGTAGTAGTAATAGAGGAAGTAATAGTTGTATTAGTAGTAGTAATAGAGGAAGTAATAGTTGTAGTAGTAGTAGTAATAGAGGAAGTAGTAGTTGTATTATTAGTAGTAGTTGTAATAGTATTAGTAATAGAGGAATAGTTGTAGTAGTAGTAGTAGTAGTAATAGAGGAAGTAATAGTTGTATTAGTAGTTGTAGTAGTAGTAGTAGTTGTAGTACTAGTTGTAGTAGTCGTAGTAGTGATAGATGAAGTAATAGTTGTATTAGTAGTAGTAGTAGTTGTTGTATTATTAGTAGTAGTGGTACTTGTTTTAGTAGTAGAAATAGAGGAAGTAATAGTTGTATTAGTAGTAGTTGTTGTAGTATTAACAGTAATAGAGGAAGTAATAATTGTATCAGTAGTAGTAGCTGTTGTAGTAGTAGTAATAGAGGAAATAATAGTTGTAGTAGTAGTTATAGTAGTAGTAGTAATAGAGGAAGTAATAGTTGATTAGTAGTAGTAGTAGTTGTAATAGTAGTAGTGGTAATATAGGAAGTAATAGTTGTATTAGTAGTAGTAGTAGTAGTAGCTGTTGTAGTCGTAGTTGTTGTTGTAATAGTAGTAGTTGTAATAGTAGTAGTAGTAATAGAAGTAATAGTAGTAGTAGTTGTAATAGTAGTAGTAGTAATAGAAGTAATAGTAGTAGTAGTTGTAATAGTAGTAGTAGTAGTTGTAAAATAAGTAGTAGTAGTTGTTGTAATAGTAGTAGTAGTAATATAAGAAGTAATAGCAGTAGTAGTAGTTGTAGTAGTAGTAGTAGTTGTAATAGTAGTAGTAGTAATATAAGAAGTAATAGTTGTAGTTGTAGAATTATTGCAACGGAAAGAAAGGTGGCAATAAGAACGTAGTATTGGTTGTGATAAATGAGGCAGAGACTGGAGTGCAACTACTACTAGGGTTTTCCAAAACAACATGGCGACAGCAGGGAGGAGACGTTTGAATACTGCCTGTGTTGACCTTGTGACTGGCGTTCTACACCCTGCAACGGCCGGGACTGTGTTACCGACGATGTTATGAGATGTGTATGGTCTTGACATAGGAGATTTGTATGGCGTTGCCCTGAATGGGATGAATAGAGTATTTGTGAAGCTACTGACGGCAGAAGTTTATGACCGACTCGTAGATCGACACCAGGATCATGTATACACGTGCACACTGGACTTCAGGTACGATTGAAGGACGTTTCACGTACGTACACTTGGGTACGTTTGAAGAAAGTCCCATTCGAAGTGGACCCGACGGACATCAGTACAGTCTTCAGTGCGTACGGTACGATACACGCAGCAACACCTGGAAAGTGGAGCGAGGGACCGCTGATGGGCCTCCCTGAGGGGTCGTACTCGTTGAAAATGACCTTGAAACACCCCATACCGTCCTACGTTGTTATACCATACTTCAGGACCCAAGTGTACGTGACCTACATGGGACAGCGCAGGACGTGTCGCCTGTGTGGCGCCTACCATCATGTGGCGGCTGACTGCATGAGGAGGACGAGACCCAGACAAGTTCCAGAGCAACGAGTAGTGAAAGTGCAGGCGCAGAGAGAGAGGAACGGAAGGAGGAGACGCAACGGGAGAAGCAGACGAAACTCTGGAGTGAGATTGTGGAGGGTTCTGAGGTGGTTTGTCAGACCCTAACACAGGAATCTGTTATACCAGTGGTTGACTGTGATCACCATGAGAGTCCGGCAGAGGATGTACCACTGGAACAAATATTAAAGGAAATATTGGACGACCCTTTGCTGGTGCTAAGTGTAAACACTAATGATGGTTTGATAGATGCAGTGAATGTCTTGGAAAGTGTGGAGAGTGCCAGTCCAGAGGACCACCACTTAATTATGGAGGATGTGCAGGTGGAGGTCCATCAGACCGAGGATGCAAGTAGTGTGGAAGAAATAAAGAGGACACGTAAAAGGTCTGGCAATTCATCAGGCAGTGAGGATGTGCTGACACCGGCGCAGAGGATCTGTAAAAAAGCTTCGGTGGAAGTTGCCAAAAAAGATCTAGGTTTGGTGCTAGAGAGGGGTACTTTTAAGGGAGGGAAGCAAACGGGTAAAATGAGTAAAGGGAAGTCAGGGGTACAACTTCCACAGAGGGCTAGGGGCAAACCCTTGACATATATTTCAAGTGTTTAACACTTAATGTAAACGGGTTGAGGGATGAAATCAAGAGGGCTTGTGTGGAGTGTACGTTGCGAAGGTATGGTGTGACAGTTGCTTTTATACTGGAACACAATCATAGGTGTGGTGGGGAATTACTTTTGAATGGCTACAAAGTGTTTGCAAGTTCATCCAGTAGATATTAAAGGGGGCGGTAGCAGTGGCGGTGTCAGGCCCTTTCAAACCTTTGCGATGGGAGGAGTGGGGGGGGTAGGCTGGTTAGAGTAAATGGGGAGTGGAGTGGAGTTAGGGTATGTTTTTTAGGGGTGTACATGCCGGCGGAGGCGGCAAGGAAGGAGAAGGTGGATTTTGTTTGGGATTACATGATGTATGCACGTCGGGATTTGCCAAATGTAACGATTGTTGGAGGGGATTTTAATTGTGTAATTAGAGAGAGGGATGTAGAGCCGCTGGGAGGAGGTTGTGTTCTTGTAGCCTTAAGGGACGTACTTAGGAGGGTAGGTTTGAAAGACGTGATTGGGGTGGGAGGTGCGGGTGAGCCTACGTTTGTTAGAAGAGGGTATGCGGCTCGACTAGACAGGATTTATGTAACAGGTAGTGTGGTAGTGGGGGGGTGCAATATTTGGATGTGGGTTTCACGGATCATCAGGGAGTGTTGGAGGAGGTGGGGTGGGAAGGGGTTGCAAAATGGTATAGGGGTTTTTGGAAATTTAATGTTCAGTTATTAAAGGGTGATGGTAAATGGGAGGAATTTAGGGATTGGTGGGGTGGGTTTTGGATGGGAGTAGGGAGGGGGGGGATTTGGTGGATTGGTGGGTAAGTACGGGGAAGCCTGGCATCCAAGCTTACTATCAGAGGTTGGGAAGGGAAGAAGCAGGATGGAGATACGGTTTACAAAATTACATTGAGGGCCTCTTGAAAGACTTTTATCTGCGGGGAGGACATAGAATGACAGAGGAAATTAAGGCGATGAAAGATAGGTTGATGACTTTGCAGAATGAGAGGTTTGGGGCATGTAGAATGAAAGCTGGAATGGATGATGTGTTGTGGGGGGATAGGCCCTCCCAATATGTTTTGGGGAAGTGTAAACAGAGAAGGGATAGAATGTCATTGGAGTATCTGGAAGTGGATGAAAACATGGGGAATTATGTGAAGGGTATGAGAATAAATTCCACGGAAGGAATGAATGTGTGTGCTGATAAGTGGTTTGCAAGGCAAATGAGCAGTGGGGGGATGGGTATGGAGGAAAGGAGCATTTTATTGGGAAAGATTAGGGAGAGGTTGAGTAGGGAAGATCGGGAGGGATTGGAGGGCATGATTAGTGAGAGGGAGGTGTGGAAGGCAGTGGAAGGGTTAAGTAAGGGCAAGGCTCCAGGTATGGATAGTTTGGCAAATGAATTTTATAAGGAGAATTGGGACATTATAAAGGATTGTATGGTATGTGTAATGAATGGTATGAAAAGGACAGGTGTAATGGGGAGGGACATGGGTATGGGGGTAATGGTATTAGTGAGGAAGGGGAAGGAAGGAGAAACATTAGAGAATTATAGACCTTTAGTCCTTATGAATATGGATTATAAAATATATGCTAAAATTTTAGGTAATAGATTGAAAAGGGTGATAGGGGGGGTGATTGAGGAAGGACAGGGGGGGATACCGTGAAGGGGTGTGGGGGAGGGACATGAACGTATTAAAGATTTCATAGATAGAGAGGAAGAGGGAGGAATACTTGCACTGGATTGGAAGGGAGCATATGATAGTGTGGAGCGTGAGAGTATGTTTGGAATAATGGAAAGGCAGGGGTTTGGATTGGAAGTGCTGGATTAGGTTAGGGCGTTATATGCAGGGGCAAGTGTGATGGTGCAAATAAATGGTAGGTTGGGAGGGCTGGTTAGGATGGAAAGGGGTCTGCGACAGGGTTGTCCCCTGTCGCAGATCCTTTTCGCTTGCTTACAGGATCCGTTTTACAGATTAGTGGGGGATGGGAAGGGGTTGGGGGAGGGATAAGGGGATTAGAAATGTGGTGGGATATGTAGATGACACCACGGTGTTAGTGTGTCACGAGGTGGGACTGGTTAACATAGGAATACACTTAAAGTCTTTCTGTAGTGCAACTGGCATGAGGGTTAATGGAGCTAAATCCATATTGTTGGAGGTAGGCGCTTGGGTGGGGGGCGGGTTGGGTAGCAGGTATGGGTGGAAAATTGTGGACAGGGTAAAAATATGTGGTATTGTTTACACGAGGGACAGGGATGAGGCGAGAGAGGTGAATTCGAGGAATGTAGTTAAAAGTGCGACGGAGCGGTTGAATAGTTGGAGAGCGGGAGAGCTAACGTTGCGGCAGAGGGTCATTGCGGTTAATAACATGATATATAGTAAGATATGGTATATTGCCAACATTTTTCCTTTATTAAGTTGGGATGTTAAAGAATTGGAGAGTAGGGTATATAAGTTTATTTGGGCACATGGTAGACATTGGCTCAGGAACGAGATAGTTAGGAAAAGAGTAATTTCAAAAGGTTTGGGTTTAATATGGCTGGAAAGGAGATTGTTGTGTATGTATGTGAAATGTTGTGTGGTAAGGAGGGGAGGGTTGGGGGAGAGGTGAGGCTGGGGTGGAAGAGGTGCTGCGGGAAGTAAGGGAGTGGTGGGGTGAGAGGGAACTGGGGCAGTGCAGAGACTGGCTATGGTGCTTGTTGGTTATACGTGAACCACAAAGGTTGAGTGTTGCAGTTAAAATGAGGTTTGGTGCTGGGGAGGAGATGGTGGAAGGGAAGGCATTTTATCCAGTATATGACTGGAAGGGATATGGAAAGGGTTCAGGGATCTGCGGTTGCCGGCGAGGGACCGGGAGCTGATGTTTCGGTTTTTACATGGGGCAGTGGCGTCACGGGAGAATTTATTCCGTATGGGATTAGCGAAAGACGGGAAATGTCAGAAGTGTGGCTTGCCGGAGTCGGCTCTGCATGCTGTATATTTTTGTGAAACTTTGGATGGGGTTCGTAGGTGGATGGGAGGGGTGTTAAGGGGCTTGGGTGGGGGGTATCCCTTTGTTATGGGCTATTTACTTGGATATGGGTGGGGTTAGACATAGGATAAAAAGGATTACTGTACTGTATGGTGGACGTCGTGTGCATGTCGTGGAAATTAAGGGACATGAGTGTTAGGGAAAGGATGGGGGCTGTGGCAGCCTGTATATATCGCACTATGTGCAGGAATTGTTTAATATATGGGAGGGAGTGGGATTCGAACTTTTCAGAGGGGTACAGGAAATTGAGTGTGCAGGGTTTATTGGGAGACAGATAAGGTCTTGAAAGGGCTTGACAGAGGCGCTGGTGGAGCATTGGGTAGGTGTGGTGGAGAGGCATAAGTAAATAGATAGATAGGGGGTTAATCCCTTAGCGGACGGGGGACGGATGACATCACAGTTGGGGGACCGGGTGACTGTCTAGATTAATAGTGTGTTGGAAGTGGATGTGTGTGTGGTGGAGTGAATGTGAGGTTGGGGTTTTGCAAGGGGGAGTAAGGGGTTTTGCAGGGGTTTGGCCGGATCCTCTGGTGCCGTGGGGCATGGAGTGGTTAGGTTTGGTGAAAGTGGTATGGATGTCTTGGACTATACTTTGTACAGAGATGGTAATGAAACAAGGGTAGTAGTCTCCGTGGAGTTAAGGAGTCTGGAAACCTTGTGTGGTAGGATATTATTTTGTGCTCACGCTAAATTTTATTTGCAGTCTTCACTGCATAGTATTAGGACTAGTCATTGTTATTGTGGACTATGTATCATTATTTGGGTTTTGTTATTTGTTATCTGTGCACACTGTACATTTTATTTTCAGTTAACTGCATAGCATTAGAACTAGAGCTAATGTTATTGTGAACTTGGTATTACATTATTTGGGTTTATGTTATTTGTGGACTCTGTATCAAGCATAAGGGGAAGGGGACAGGAGTTCACTGATTGTAGATAAATGGTTAGGATATAGTTATCTGATATATGCATAGCTTATCAAAGGAAATTGCTGTTGTGCAATTTGTACCATGTAATTATTGAACGTTTAGGAACTGTAAAATGTATATTTATTTGTGCTCACTGTAAATTTTATTTGCAGTCGTCAATGAGTATTCACTGTATATCCTTAGGACTTGAGGAAATGTTATGGTGGACTGTATTTCATTATTTGGGTTTATGTTTTGTGGACTCTGTATTTATTTATAATGGGAAAGGGGACAAGAGTTCACTGGTGGTAGAGGTAAGGGTTTTAGGGTATAGTTTTCTGATATATTCACTGCTTAATCAAAGAATTGCTGTTGTATAATTTGTAACATGTATTTTGCATGTTTATGACTTATAAATGTATATTTATTGGAAACTAATAAAATGTAAAAAAAAAAATTCTTGCCAGTTATCACTGCTTTTCTGTGAACACCCCAGCAATTAATTCACTTGTATCCAAATTTTACCTTGAGTTTCAGAGAGTAACCGTTAATCCGAGTTGTACTACATGGGATGAGGCTATTCCAGATGTTCAGTGTACATTGAACTCTTCCCTCAACGCTCGATTGGCGAGACACCCCATTTTGCCTTGTACGGCTATAATAAGCGTTTACAGTACGAAATCCTGTTTGCTCTGCCTAGTCCAACTTATGACACTGATAACACCAGTATAGTTAAGATGCGGACCACACAGCTTGTCTTCCAGCGAGTACGTGAGAACCTAATAAAAGCCACAGATAGGTTCACGTCTGATCGCAACGCCCACGCTAAGGAAAGTAAGGTGGAACCAGGTTGCAAAGTTATGTTGCTCAACCCGACGCAGACCCCTGGTATGCATAAACTTGTCCCCAAGTTTGTCGGTCCTTATCGTGTCCTACGACAGCTCTGCGGCAATAAGTTCGAGGTGAGGAGATAGCTACCGGAACTATCAGAGAAGCTCACCTTGACCACATGAAGTATATTGATCATGTGCAAGCCGAAGCAGAGCTGGAATCGCGTGCATTACAAAGCCACAATCAGACTCAAACTAGTGACAACCTGTCTAGTTCTTCACCCGCTACCACTACGACAGATGACAGTCCTGTAAGGCTCCATACTTATGGCCTGAGACCCAGGACAGCAGTACATTTCTGTGACATTGACATACCTACTGACTTTTCCGACTCCTACGCTAGCTACGCTAATTGTTTGCTTGCAGAAATGGGGATTAATGCGCATACATTGTATAGTTAGTAAATAATGAAGTCAGGGTGTACAACACAATGTAAATATGTAAAATTTATTCTAGCAGGGTACCCATAGTATAATGAATTCCATTGAAATAATGTTATTGTGAGTATGTGCACCCAGTGTGTCTTGTAAAGCCTGTATAAAGGTAAGGGCAGTATCGCCCTTTTGAGGTAAATGTCACACCTTAGGAAATGCTACTGTCAGTCATTGTTTGCAGATGTGAGGATGGTACAGTGCTCAAGGATCTGCAGTCAAGTTGATGCCTAGCCCTGTGGACAACCTGTATAGAGAAGACTAGTTCCAGTGCCAACATCGGCTTGTTCTGTCCTCCGTCCAGCTGTACGGGCAGGCCGATTTTCTCTTCCCCGACCCTCGAAGCGGGATAGTTTTGCAGGCCAGCACCGGCAATTTTTCGATTGTTTATGTAAATGTCAGGTGACCGGAAGCCAGTTTCCCCTGTGTAACTATTGCTTGTTTGCTCGTTTACACATTCGTGCCCGCCAGTATTGTCGTGTCGAGACGACACGCGGTAGATGGCCGAGCGGATGTAAACAGCCTATACTGAGACTTTCAAACTGCGCAGCACTACGGTGCTGTCATCTATAGGCCTATCAAGGTCAGGCTGGCCTGCCATGTTTCTTTCTCACTTCTCCAGCCTACGTGATTGAAGCAGGTCCTACCCTAGCTGGCTCCCGGGTCCCCTCACGCTCTGCCCCCGTGTATACCTACACCTTTCCAATAATAAACCGAGTCTAGTCATCGGCCGTATCTCTACACCAAAGCTACCATTCTACTGCACTAGACGTAAGAAGTAACCAAAGAGTAGTAATAACAATAGAGCGAAAAACTAATGTAAAAGACCTGGGAGTGATAATGTCAGAGGATCTCACTTTCAATGACCACAGCATTGTATCAATCGCATCTGCTAGAAAAATGACAGGATGGATAATGAGAACCTTCAAAACTAGGGATGCCAAACCCATGATGACACTCTTCAGGTCGCTTGTTCTATCTAGGCTGGAATAATGCTGTACACTAACAGTACCTTTCAAGGCAGGTGAAATTGCTGACCTAGAAAATGTACATAATATTATAATCATGGGGAAGCGCTAAACCCGTACCATTATACAGGGCATGTGGGGGAATGGAAGGTATTCAGGCTCAATGCAGGGAACCGGAGCACAGATCCAATTCCCCTCTATCAAGAGCCCCTCACCAGCGTCAAGAAACCTCCCTCGAGGGGAGAAAATGTACAGAGATCCTTCATGGCACACATAAGTTCGATAAAACACCTCAATTACTGGGAACGCTTGAAGTTTCTCAACCTGTACTCCCTAGAACGCAGGCGGGAGAGATATATGATTATATTCACTTGGAAAATCCTAGAAGGATTAGTACCAAATTTGCAGACGAAAATCACTCCCAATGAAAGCAAAAGACTCAGCAGACGATGCAACATCCACCCAATGAAAAGCAGGGGCGCCACTAGCACGATAAGAGAGAACACAGTAAGTGTCAGAGGCCCAAGACTGTTCAACTGCCTCCCAACATACATAAGGGGGATTACCAACAGACCCCTGTCTGTCTTCAAGAAGGCACTGGACAGGCACCTAAAGTCAGTACCTTACCAGCCGGGCTGTGGTTCGTACGTCGGGTTGCGTGCGGTCAACAGTAACAGCCTGGTTGATCAGGTCGATCCCTGGGCCTGGTCACAGACCGGGCTGCGGGGGCGTTGACCCCCGAAACCCTTTCGAGGTATACACCATGACGAGTGCTCTGGGACCGGGCCGTGAGGTATTGACCCCAGGAAGCATCTCAACAAAGCTCCTGGAGAGCGAAACGTTGCCACAATAAAATGTCACATTAGTTGCCTCTGTGTCCATTTACTTAACATCCTTCAGGATGACGAGAGAATAACTAGCGACTTGAATTAATTCGCTGAGGACACTAAAATAGGTCATAAAATAGACTGAGAGGAAACAAGCGAACCTCGAGTGGAACCTTATGAAGAAATATGTGGACATATTTTCTATTTGAAGAATTAAATATGTACAACATCTGGGTATCTTTATTTGCAGACACTTCACCATCCAGTGGCTTTATCAATATAATACAAGGACATAATGTGAAGAATGTAGAACTGTATACAAAAATGAGGTACTGTAGCCTTAAAGACTACGGTGCTTTTACCAACTCCAAGACTGAGGGACTGATTACCTTATCAGATGCCATTGTGTTGCAGTGTCTGACAGAGTGAATATTAAAATGGTATACAGTACAGGTTGGCACAGAACAGAAAACACCTTGGACAACTTTTTCAAGTAAAAATGGTTGAATTTGAGAGGAACCTGACTCTCAATGATTACATTCTTGTACAAGAATGGTATACAATACCGACAATGTCCTAGAATTTTGTATTGATAAAGCCACTGGATGGTGAAACTTTTACTATAAAGATACCCAGATGTTGCACATGTGTCTTAAATTCTACCAGTAGTCTCCACACTGTCGCTTCAACTTCACATTGTTTCAGACTATGGAACAAAACACTTCTCCAGGCTGAGGGACTGACCAACTCAAAACTACGTCTTAAAGAGTGATGGACTGATAACATCGTCTTCACATCTGTACTTCTTATGCAAACTTTTCTGTACTCGACTGAAGAAGCCTACTGTGTAGGCGAAACATTTCGGAATAAAGATGCCTAAGTGTTGCACACGTATCTTACCAATACACCAATAACCCGCACAGAGAAAGGGACTTCATAGTAGGTACCATCCAGTCTGGGGAGCACAAGATAATCATTGCAGTGATGAATAACCCACCACAGAACTGCAGGAGGCCAGGTGACGAATATGATGAGAACAACAGAGCGATGGTGGACACACTGCGGAGGTGGCAAGAAAAGCGCACATGAGCAGAGCGAAGCTACTGGTCATGGGCGATTTCAACCACAGGGAGATCGACTGGGAGAACCAAGAACCACGTGGGGGTCCAGAAACTTGGAGAGCCAAGATGATGGATGCGGTACTGAAAACCTGATGCACCAACATGTCAGGGACACGACCAGAGTGAGAGGAGAAGATGAACCAGCAAGACTGGACCTTGTATTCACCCTGAACAGCTCAGATATTGAAGACATAACACATGAGAGCCCCCTGGGAGCCAGCGACCATATGGTGCTGAGCTTTGAGTACATTGTAGAGCTACAGGTGGAGAGGGAAAACAGTACAGAAAGAGACAAACCAGATTTTAAAAGAGGGAACTACACAGGCATGACGAATTTCCTGCAGGAGGTTCAGTGGGAAAGGGAAATGGACGGACAGACAATAAGTGAAATGATGGAATACGTAGGGGCAAAGTGCAAGGAGGCAGAGGAACGGTTTATACCCAGAGGAAAAAAGATTAAACGGGAAGGCCAGAAAGAGCCACTGGTTTACCCAAAGGTGCAGGGAGGCAAAGACCAAGAGTGTCAGAGAATGGAAAAGGTACAGAAGGCAAAGAACCCAAGTAAACAAAGAGATTAGTAGAAGAGCTAGAAACGAGTATGCACAGGTACGGAGGGAAGCCCAGAAACAGTACGAAAATGACATAGCATCGAAAGTTAAGTCCGACCCGAAACTGATGTACAGTCACATCAGAAGGAAGACAACAGTTAAAAACCAGGTGATAAGGCTGAGGAGAGAAGATGGGGAACTCACAAGTAACGATCAAGAGGTATGTGAGGAGCTCAACTTGAGGTTTAAGGAAGTATTCACAGTGGAGGAAGCAAGGCAGCTGGGTAGACAGGATGGGGTGCACCACCAACAAGGGATGTATCAAGTGCTAGAGGGCATACACACAACTGAGGAGGAGGTGAAGCAGTTACTCAGTGACCTTGATACCTCAAAGGCGATGGGTCCAGACAACATCTCCCCATGGGTTCTTTGGGAAGGATCTGAGGTACTGAGTGTGCCACTTACCATAATATTCAACACATCCCTTGAAAATGGGTAGTTACCTGAGGTATGGAAGAAGGCCAACGTAGTTCCCATCTTTAAAAAAGGAGACAGAAAAGAGGCACTAAACTATAGACCGGTATCACTTACACATGTATAGTGTGCAAAGTCCTGGAGAAAATCATCAGGAAAAGAATGGTGGAGCACCTCGAGCTGAACAGGATAATAAACACCAGGCAGCACGGATTCCGGGAAGGCAAATCCTGTGTAACAAACCTCCTAGAGTTCTATGATAAAGTAACAGAGGTAAGGCAAGAGAGAGAAGGGTGGGTTGATTGCATTTTCCTGGACTGCAGGAAGGCCTTCGACACAGTTCTTCACATGAGATTAGTAAAGAAGTTGGAAGAACAAGCACGTATAACAGGAAGGGCACTGGAATGGATCAGGGAATACCTCACAGGGAGGCAACAACGGGTCATGGTGCGTGATGAGGTATCACAGTGGGCGCCTGTGACGAGCGGTGTACAGCAGGGATCAATCCTAGGACCAGTGTTATTCTTGGTATATGTAAATGACATGACAGATGGATAGACTCAGAAGTGTCTCTGTTCGCAGATGATGTGAAATTAATGAGGAGAATCACATCGGAGGAGGACCAAGCAGGACTTTAAACAGACCTGGACAAGCTTGACATCTGGTCTAGCAAATGGCTTCTCGAATTCAATCCCACCAAATGCAAAGTCATGAAGATCGGAGAAGGGCAAAGAAGACCGCTGACAGAGTACAGGCTAGGCGGACAAAGGCTACAAACCTCGGCAAAGGAGAAAGACCTTGGGGTGAGTATAACGCCAAGCACGTCTCCGGAGGCACACATCAACCAGATAACTGCGGCAGCATATGGGCGACTGGCAAACCTAAGATTAACGTTCCGTTAACATAAGGACTCGTTTAAGACACTGTACACCGTGTACGTCAGGCCCATACTAGAATATGCAGCACCAGTCTGGAACCCACACCTGGTCAAGCACGTAAAGAAACTAGAGTAAGTGTAAAGGTTTGCGACAAGGTTAGTTCCACAACTCAGGGGTCTGTCCTATGAAGAAAGGCTGAGGGAAATAGGACTAACAACACTGGAGGAAAGAAGGGTCAGAGGAGACATGATAACGACATACAAAATACTGCTGGGAATCGACAAGGTAGAGAGTGACAGGATGTTCCAGAGAGGGAACACAGAAACAAGGGGACACAACTGGAAACTGAAGACTCAGATGAGTCAAAGGGATGTTAGGAAGCATTTCTTCAGCCACAGAGTAGTCAGGAAGTGGAATAGTCTAAAGAAAGACAGTGGAGGCAGGAACCATCACAGTTTTAAGACGAGGTATGATAAAGCTCATGGAGCAGGGAGAGCAGATCCCAGTAGCGGGCAGCGCAGAGGCGGGACCAGGAGCTGAGTCTCGACCCCTGCAACCACAATTAGGTGAGTACATAGAGAGAGGATTACGATGAGCGTCCGACTTGGATCATTCACAAAGTCACTTTGTAAATGATCCAAGTCGGACCAAACGTCGTCGTAAGCTCCTCTTTGTTATTTGCTTTGCTTGCTTGCTTGTTATTTGAGTATTATTCCAATCATCCACAAGTCTGTTGCTAAACCAGTGCTTTAGTACACTAAATCTAAATTTCTCCAACTTAGATCCGCTGTTGCGAGTTCTGCCTTGGTGAATATTTTCAGCACATTATTTATGTCCCCTTATTCTAACCTCGGATTTTACACTTCAATTATATCTTCTTTATTTATATAATTATAATCATGGGGGAGCGCTAAACCCGTAGGATTATACAGTGCATGTGGGGGGGGGGGATGAAAGGTATTCAGGCTTAATTCAAGGAACCGGAGCATAGATCCAATTCCCTAGATCAAGAGCCCTCACCAGCGTAGAGGATCCTCCCTTGAGGGGTATATCTTCTCTAATTCTGCATTCCGCGTCCAGCACTGGTGGTGTGCGGACGTGTTGGTCAGCCCCTGGTGGTAGCAGTTGGAAATTATATTTTCAGCAAAGATGGCGGACGGCTACCGGCGGCGAGTTAACACAGTATGTGTTGAGTTTATACAAGGAGCGGTCTACTCGACGAATGCAGATGTGATACTACCTGCCGTTCTTCGCGACACATACCATGTGACACTTGCAGATCTTTACGGCATATCCATCAATGGGGCAAAGAGGCTGTTTGTGAAATTTGCAAGCACGGAAGCATATCAAAGGGTGGTGGACGCATATCAGGATCAACGAATGATGGTAAATCCTGGTGTAGAGGTATGCTTACGGGACGTGTCAGCTGTCTACAAGTGGATTAAGGTACAGAATATTCCCTTTGAAATGGGACCGGAGGACATCCGCGACGTTTTTAAGGTATTTGTTGTCATTCATGCAGTCAATATTGGCAGATGAGCGCAGGGGCTATATGCAGGTCTATTGGAGGGAACTTATTCAGTAAAAATGACATTGCGCAAGCCCATACCATCTTATGTAATGGTGGTTTTTTCCAACAATCGGACTTTTAAAAGGGGGGGAAACATGGATTGTGTGGCACCCGGGGGTTTATGAGGTGGGGGGAGGGGGGGATGAGCGGGACGTGAACCTGCAGGCAAGAGTGTGGAGGAGCGAAGGGGCGTGGTACGGGGGGTCCAGGAAAGTAAACCCGGGAAGGAGGGGGGGGGCAGTGGTGAGGAAGGGAGCGGGAACGGAAGTGTGCAGAGTCGAGAAGAGCAAGGGACGGGCCGCCCAGGAGACTGAGGAAAAAGGAGGTTTCATTTGTGGTAAATGAGGTTGCAATTGGGGATTTGAATGAGATGTTAAGTGGGGTATGGATTTGGGGAATGGGGGGGTGTGGGGGAGATTTTCCCTTTTGGCCGATTGAAAAGGGGCCGGCTGTGGTAAGGGGATGGGGGGGCCTGAAGCAGGAGGATGAAAGGGGAAAGGGGAAAGGGGAATCAAAAAAAACGGGGAGGGGGGAAAAGCATCCCACCCGGGAGAACCGGGGAAAAAAATATGGTAAAAGGGGGGGTTTGCTAATGTGGCTGGTTTTAAAGGGGAAAGGTAGTACCAGAGAAAAAGGAAGTGGCAGGTGAAAAAAGTGTGGTACTAAGGTTGGTAAAATGATAAGAATGACAGGAAGCAAGCAAAAAAGGGGAAACCAAGCCTTTAAATTCAGGTGTCAATATCAAGGGAATGGCCCAGGAATGAGGTCCGGGGGGGTAGGGGTTTTTCCTTTGTGGTTTAAGATAGGTGTTTTTTTCCAGGAACAAAATTTTTTAAAGGGTAATGATTTTTTTCTGGGGGTTTCAGGTTTTTTGGGGGGGGGCTCCCAAAAGGGGGGGGGGGTGGGGGATACCCTTTTTGTTTTGGGGCAGGGGGAAAAAGGGGAGGGGGAGGGGTTAGGGGGATGGTGATGCGGGGTGGTTAATGTTGTTTTTTTGGGGTTTTTTCCGGGGTTCCCTTTGCGGGAAGGAAATTTTGTGAGGGAAATTAATTTATCTTTAAGGGGTTTCCTCAATAGCTATCGGGGGGTTGGTTTATTATTAGACTGGATGTGGAACCCGGGGGTTTGGGGCAAGTTGTGAGGATCTTGGGGAGGTTTTTGGAGTGGGGGGGGGACGTAGTGGAGGGGGGAATAACCTGGGGGGGGTTTTTTTTGGGGGGGGCAGATGCAGCCCGTTTAGATAGGATATATTTTCCAAAAAGTGGCGGGGAGAAGGGGAATGCATGATGTTGTTTTTTGGCCAAAAAAGGGTTTTGGACAATTAGGGTGGGGGGGCGGGCAGGGGGTTTCAAATTTTGAATAATGTGGGGTGTTGAAAGGGGGTGGAGGTGGATTTTGAGGGTTGGGGAAGGTTTTGGGGGGGCGGGGATTGTTGGGGGGCAAGGGGGGGAAGAATGGGGAAAATTCCAAAATTTTTTTTTAAAAAGGGGGGAGGGGGGGAAAAGATTTGGGATCAACGGTTTTAGGGATTAGGGGGGCTGGGGGGGGGGATGGGAGAGTTTGGAGGGATTGGGAGTTTAAGGGAATTAGAATGACTTTGCAAAGTCAGGAGGGCTGGGTGGTGGTGGGGTGATAAGGCATCCCGGGGTTCAGGCACTTTGAAGGGAGAAGGTATGACAATAGGGGTTGGAAGGGGAAAAGTTTGGGGGGGTTAAAAAGGGGAGGGTTTAATTTGACTTGGGTGGGGGGGTTTGGGAAGGGAGAAAAAAATTATGAGGGGGGAGGGGGGTTTTTGGGGAAGTGTTGTGCATAGAGGGAGAGTGAGTGGGAGGGATGAGGATTGGTGGGGTAATTACTGAGGGGGGGGTTTGGGAGGCGGGAAAAAAAAAATTGTTGGGGAAAGCCAAAAGGGATGGTTTCCGGTGGGGGTATGTAAAGTTTGGGTGTTTGGGAGGTCTTGGGGTTTTTAATGAAATGAGGGGGGGGGAGGGCCAGAGTCAGTTAGAACCGGGGGGTGGTGTTGGTACCTAAAGTGAGGGCCCCAAGGGGGTTAAGGATTATAGAGTAATTTCTTTTTGTGCCAATTATAAAATTTTCAAAAATTTTGGCTAGGAAGAGGGGTTTGAAGGGGGTTTGGGAGAGGGGAATTTGGGTCCCCGGGAGGGGATAGAAGGGACAAGGAGGATTAAGGGTTTTATAGGGTTGGGAAGGTGGTGGTTAGGTTTGGTTGGGCTATTTTATGATAGGGTGCTTTGGGGGGGATTGTTGGAATTATGAGGAGACAGGGTTTTGGGAGGAAAAGTGGGTTGGGGTTGCTTTATATGCTGGGCATTGCTTAAGGTCAAATTAAGGCAGGTTGTTGGGGTAAAGGGGAGGGGTACCCAAGGGGTCCTTTATCTCAGATCCTTTTGGTTTTTGCAGGACCCTTTTTCGGGTTGTTGAAAGGGAGCAAGGGGGGGGAAGGGGGGGGGCAGGGCGAAAAATAGGTTTGAGATGAACCCGTTGTTGGAACATCAGTGAATGTTTACGATGGATCCCGTGATTTGGGAAGAGGTTTGGTAAGGTGACGGCATGAGTGTTAATAGGAGAAATCGGTTTTGTTAGAGGTAGGAAGTTGGGGGGGAGCGTTGGGGGGGAAGGGGGGATGGGCGTTGAGGGTTGAAAGGGGAATGTTTTTGGAACCTTAAAAAAGGGGAAGGGGGGTGAATTTAGGGAGGTGGAGATGCTTTATAAAATTGGGGGAAGGAGGTAACTTTTTAAAAGAGTTGTTGTGGTGAAGTATTTATAAGAAGTTATGGTTTGGGGGGCAGTTTTACCTTTTTGGAGGGGTGTTGTAGGTTGGAAAAGGGAGTTTAAAATTTTTGTGGGGGAAGGGGGGGCACTGGTTAAATAAGGAGGGGGGAAAACCCAGAGTTAAAGGGGGGGTTTGGGTTTTGGGGCCCCCAAACTGAGGTGGCAGTTTTTTTTAAACGGGAATTTTTTTTTCGGGGGGAAAAGGGGGGGAGGCCGGGGGGGGATAGGGAGGGAAATGGTGGGAGGAAGAAGTTGGGGGGAGGGAGGGGCCTTCGGTTTTTTTGGGGTTTCGGGATTGGAAAGGCGAGGAGTAGGTTGGATAGGGTGGGGTAGGGAAAGGGGAGTGGGGGGGGAAACTTTCCCCCTGTATGACTGGAAAGTTTTGGTGGTGGTTTGGAAGGTTAAGGTTGCCAAGTGTTGGGGGGGGGTTTTTGTTTTTTGGGTTTTGGAGCGAAGATCAGCTTTTTTGACAAATAATGGGAGTGGGGGTAAATGTGGGGGGGGAGACGGGTTTCGGGGTATTTTGAGGGACAGGAAAGGGGGGGGTTGGGGGGGGGTTTTGGGGTTTGGTTGTGGGGGGGTGTGTCCGTGTTGGGCTTTAATTTAGAATTTTTGGAAATGGGAGGGCTTTGGGCGTAATTGTTTTAGATTATTTTTTCTTTTTGGATTAGGGGTTTGGGGGGGGGTGGTGGTTAAAACTTTTGCCCTTTTTTGAACGAAATGTAGGAATAGGGGATTTAGGGGGGGGTTTGGGGAGGGGTTTTTTTTCCTCAGCGATGGGTTTTTGACAGGGGGGGGTTTTTGAGGTTATATTTTGGGTGGGGGAATTATTAATAGAACTTTTTGGAGAGCAAAAACTATAATAAACCAACCAAAAGTATAACCCCTGTTAAACCCTAGATGCATACAGAAAAAACCCAAAAATTTCCCCCCCTTAAATATCCTCTAAAAAAAACCTTAAATAGAACCCCAAAAAAGGGACCCCAAGGCAAATTAGCTAAATTATACAAACCCCCGGTCAGGGGATACATATCCAACCCCCCATTTTCGGGGGGATCTCCTTAAACTATGGATTACAGACCCCCCAATATAAATAACAATGCCAAACAAAGCAGGTTAAAATGAAAAAGGCCTCCGGAAACCCAAAGCTAAAACCCATCAAACCCCCCTTTTCCTCAAAGTTGACAGGGCAAAATTTTTTGGCAAACAAATTTGCCCCCCGCCCCCATAAATATTGTTAAACAGGAAATAATTAACAAAAGTTTTAACAGACGGCCCTCTAGGGCCCCCAAACCAATCAAAAATAAACCCCGGGGCAAAGTCGAAGAGTGAACCAGGGCTGGGGGGAGGAGAGCCATGGCTGCTGGTAACCCCCGCCGAGAATGGGGTTTTGGGGCCCCAGTTATAGCAGCTAAACATAAAAAATCTTTTAAAAAAAGAAATCTTCCCCCCGAGTCTCCCCCTAAAAAAAAAAATTACCCCCCAGTATAAATAACAAAAAAATCCTCAATAAGATCCCTACATCTCCCAAAACGATTTGACAAAATGGTTAATATCCCCGCATTAGCAGATTTTTCTTTTGATAATAAATTACTAAAACATAGGAAATCAAACCCAATCCATCTCAACCTAAAAGTCCCAATTAAATTGGCCTTTAAAGAGAGTCCCTTAAAAAAAAACAAAAGCAAAAACTATATATATAAAACGGCTATACCCTTTATCCCATCCATATAATCCCCCCTATAAATATAACTATAGAGGAAATAAAAAGACTGCCCCCCAAAAATAAAGTACTAATTCAGTCACAAACTAAAGTAACAACAACAGAAGATGAGCTCAGAGAAAAAATTTTCCCCTTCAATTACGTACCTGAAAAATTTAACCTGGCTAGACTCGCTGCAATGGGAAAATAATGACAAGAGCAATAAAAACACCAAACTTACCGTATGAAAATATACACTTCATAACATGATTTAAAATAAAACTTTTTTTATTTTTACCACAAACCAAAATTTTTAAATTTAAAAATATTTAAATCCAAATAAGTTTTAATAGTTTAATTAAAAAACTTGGTCTTGTAAACCAAAAATGATCACCCATCTTAAAACTTTATAAATTTTACATATAATATCTTGTATTTTTTTTTCCCCCCCATCATTAGACTGGCCGTACTATTTACAACCCCCAGGCACCCACTCTCCATGGTTTAACACTATTAGCCCAAAAAGTTCTAATTTGTGTTATCTCCGGGTTATTCAACCCCTCATTTTGATTTTCATACATTCTATTCCTAATTTTCTTAGGGGAATATTAATTCTCTTCATCTATGTGTCCTCCCTCGCGCCGAACGGGGCCCTTCAAAATCACCCAGGGTCCACTTTAATAGTGTCGATCTCCCTGCTCTCTACTCCCCCTCTAGTACTAGTAGACCCAATGCTACTAACATCTAAATTTTACAACTCTTCTGTGTTCCTACTCTAAACAATAGTAGAATTAATCCCATCTACCTGTCAACCTCCCCTATCTACTCAGGGCCCTCAGGACCCCTTACTATTTTTATAATTTCATTTCTCCTCCTGACCTTAATTGTTGTAGTTAAAATCATCAGAGTATCCTCAAGACCGTTACGGCCCTCCGGACCTCGCTAAACCAATAGAAACTCCTCTCCTCTCTACCCCGAAACAGAAGATAGTTTAAAAAATATTAATTTTGGAAATTAAAGACAAAGTCTTTTGACTTTTTTTCTGACCGTAATAATAAAAACATTACATCATATATATTACTTGCATCTTTAAAACTATTTCAATTATTTAATCCTTTCGTACTAAAACAATTCTTGTTTTTTCTAGGAGATAGAAACCAACCTGGCTCACGCCGGTCTGAACTCAAATCATGTAAAAATTTAAAGGTCGAACAGACCCTCTCTTGTAACTGCTGCATTACAAAGAAATTTTAATTCAACATCGAGGTCGCAAACTCTTTTATCGATAAGAACTCTCAAAAAAAATTACGCTGTTATCCCTAAAGTAATTCACTCTAGTATCCTAAAAAAGGATCATAAAATCAAAAACTTTTGATTCGAATGAAGAAACAGTTAAATAACTTATATCCTAGTCGCCCCAACTAAACACTTATATAATAAGACTTTATAGCCTAAATCACCCTTAATTAATTTAGAGTCAAACTTTATAGGGTCTTATCGTCCCCCTAGCCTATTTAAGCCTTCTCACATGCATGTCCTGTGGACATGCATGTGTGTTGTTTGGTGTTATGCAAGGAACCACAGAATGTTTTCATAAGGTTCTGTTTTAAGCCTTATGTGTTGAGATCTTGATGCGGGTTTTGAGGTAGTATAGGCCTCGGTTTGGTTTGGTTTACTTTAACCTGTGTGGTGAAGTGTTATGAGATGTTTGGTTTGTTGTTTTGTCAAGTGTGAAAGGATGGAATGTGTGGGAAGTGGAAGTATTATGGTTGGGTTACTATTTTGTAGCAATTAGAGTGAATGGTTTGTTGTGTGTTGTTTTGAAGCCTTTATGTTTAGGGTTTAATGTACGGCTTTTATGTTGTGTATGACTGCTAGTGATCAGTTGATCCTTTATTTTTGTGAGACCCTATAATGTTTTTTGGCTGGGTTGGGTGTGGGGTATGTTGACACATTTTGTTGTTTGTTAAAGCCAATTTTTTTTTGGGTGTAATAACCAGGTGTGGTGGATGTGTTGTACTTTTTAGGTTTTATTGAGCAGATTTCATCTATTTTTGTGGGTGTTGGAGTTAAATTGTTTAGTTGCAAGTTGATAATGAGAATGTATAGCACTGTCATAAATAAATACACCTTTTGGTATCTGATGCTCGATTTGATGTTTGCTATTGTCTAATGTTTGGATAATATTTTGTTTTTGGTTTATGATGTTCTTTAAAATTGTTAAAGTAAAGTTACGTTTTGAATGAGTTCATATTTTACTATGTAAATTTGTTTGGTTTTGTTATATTCGGTTCAGGGTATGTTATAATGTATGTAAGTTTATGTTTAATATAAAAAAAAAATCCGGATTCGCCGGATTCGTCAAGAACAAGTGAACGAACGGCCGGATTCAAACGGATTCGTTGAAAACAAGGTATCCTCTGACCGGATTCATAAGCTGACGGGGTTTACAAGCACTTATTAAACACCAAAACAGCAACTAAAACAAATAGATACAATACAAAGACAGATCTACCTTAAGGTGGTTATTAGTTAAAATCTCCAGTGAGCACAAACCGGATTCGCCCGGATTCGTCCATGAAATAAGTGAACAAAGGACCGGATTCAAACTGATTCGTTGAAAATAAGCCAATCAGAGGAAGTGTTAAAAATAACTAAATACTTCGAGAAATTATAGCCTAGCTAGCTAGGAGAGTGATCAAGTGTTGTAAGATGACCACCAACATGAAGATCTGTGTAGTCTGTAGAAAGGGTAAGGGACGAAAACAGGCCTGGATTGCTTGCAATCTCTGTGGTCAATGGTCCCATGGTATATGCAGGGATTTTCAACCAGTGACCACCCTTGACATCAACTCAGAGAGATGTTTTTGGGTCTGCCCAAACGAGATACACCTGTATTAGGGAATTGCATCTATATTAAAAGACAAGAACACCAATAAAAGATCCTTCTTAAAAGACATATAAACATGGTATGACAGCTGGGAAAATAAGATGGGTGGTTTGGAAGAGGTTGTCTTGAACAACAGCACTCCTGAGGGTGCTAGTGTTGTCCTCCGGAGGGGACTAGATAGTTCTCCGGAGGGTGCTAGTTTTGTTCTGGAGGATAGTTCTCCGGAGGGTGCTAGTTTTGTTCTGGAGGATAGTGCTCCTGAGGGTGCTAGTGTTGTCCTAGAGGACAGTGCTCCTGAGGGTGCTAGTGTTGTCCTAGAGGACAGTGCTCCTGAGGGTGCTAGTGTTGTCCTAGAGGACAGTGCCCCTGAGGGTGCTAGTGTTGTCCTAGAGGACAGTGCTCCTGAGGGTGCTAGTGTTGTCCTAGAGGACAGTGCTCCTGAGGTTGCTAGTGTTGTCCTAGAGGACAGTGCTCCTGAGGGTGCTACTGTTGTCCTAGAGGACAGTGCTCCTGAGGGTGCTACTGTTGTCCTAGAGGACAGTGCTCCTGAGGGTGCTAGTGTTGTCCTAGAGGACAGTGCTCCTGAGGGTGCTAGTGTTGTCCTAGAGGACAGTGCTCCTGAGGGTGCTAGTGTTGTCCTAGAGGACAGTGCTCCTGAGGGTGCTAGTGTTGTCCTAGAGGACAGTGCCCCTGAAGGTGCTAGTGTTGTCCTAGAGGACAGTGCCCCTGAAGGTGCTAGTGTTGTCCTAGAGGACAGTGCCCCTGAAGGTGCTAGTGTTGTCCTAGAGGACAGTGCTCCTGAAGGTGCTAGTGTTGGAGATGGAACAAAAGGGGATGTTAGCACTAGTGCGGAAGATAGAAATGAGACAGGAAAACACGCACCAATAGGGAATACATTAGGGAACACAGTCACAAAAAACAAGGCAAACACAAACCTGGCCTATGCAAATATTATTCATTTGGTATCTGCAGATATGGAATTTCTGAGGAAACATATGGGACATGCAACTTTGACCACCCCAGAAAATGCCGTGCCCATATGACAACAGGAAAATGCAACTTGTGTCACTCATCAGTGACACAACCTATATAACCTATATTGCCAGGCACACCACCTAAAGCGTACAAGACAACACAGAACATCCACACCATGGGAAAACCTGGGTAGCCAAAGCCACTCCAGAGTGAGAATTTTTTTAGTGCCAGGAAGGAAAAAAAGCTGGCAGGAAATGACAGAAATCGTACACCAACTACAATCATTTCTGGAGTGGAACCACAGTCAATGGCCTCCACTCCAGAAAAAGATAATAGTGCCAGGAAAAAAAGACCCTCCCATACCACCAATCCGACGACACTCATCTTTGCAAATATACAGGGTCTAAAGCCAGCGACGAACAACAAAATACCTTACATCCGTGGACTGCTTACAGAGTCAAACGCAATGTTTGCATGTTACGCCCTTTGATCATAATTTACGAAGAGTCATTTATTTAATGTGTAATTTCGGCTTTTTCACTTAATATTATATTAAGGAGTATTTCCATTAATAGCTAAAATGGATTTACTCGACTTTATAATATTATCTGGCCACGAATTGTTTAGCTTTGTACATAGGTAGGATGTTGTAATATTGTAAACTGCTGGTGCGCAGGTTAAGCACCAGCAGACACTGCTGGTGCGGCAGGTTAAGCACCAGCAGACACTGCTGGTGCGGCAGGTTAAGCACCAGCAGACACTGCTGGTGCGGCTTTGGTTAACAGCTAGGACACCAGCAGACACGCTGGTGCGGCGGTTAAAGCACCACAGCAGACACTGCTGGTGCGCGGTTAAACACCAGCAGACACTGCTGGTGGGCTGGTTAAGCACCAGCAGACACTCTGTGCGGCAGGTTAAGCACCAGCAGACACTGCTCGTGGGCTGGTTAACACCAGCAGACACTGCTGGTGCGGCGGTTAGCACCAGCAGAACTGCTGGTGCGGCAGGTTAGCAAGCAGCACTTTGAGTTACACCGAGCTTTAGGAGTTGGTGGCTAAAGCCTTACCTTGTTTAGTTCATACCTTCCTCTGGTCTAGGAAGGGACTAGAAGAAATCTTCTTCAAGACACCCTATTCCCCACCAGCAGTTCCCAGGAGTTATTGAAGCCCTTGAATAGTGAATATTTGTCTGAAAAGGCGGTTGAAAACTCTTGAGGAAAATGAGAATAAGTGAATGAACCTAAGTGATATGCAGTTTATATAATCTTATCTAGAGAAGAATCCTCGAGAAGGAACAGTTATTTGCTTCAGCGTGGTGTTAAGGCTTGTAAAATACACGGGTCTGTACATATATTTGCATATACCTTTTGACTCGTTGTGAGTCTAGTATCTCTCGGCCTAGAGCAGTTTGTGAATGTTTAACTTATTATAGTGATA
>WNWK01013385.1:0-55531 GCA_009830355.1 Cherax destructor
CCTCAACACCGCAAGTGGTGCAGATGCAGCATGGAACCCGTGCCATACCCTACCCTTCATGCCAGTAAACCAGCAATCCGGGATAGCAACCTCACATCCACCGAGCCATCTCGGCGGACAAAGAGAGGGCGGCTGGATATCCGCCACAAAGCATACCGCCTTCGGCCACCACCCCGGAATCCAAAAGGTGGCCTCCAGAGATACACCCGTCGCCCGAAAGATACCCAAGGCCACCCCCGGGTGACCGGAGAGGGATCGGACATCCCCAGGCGATCCAGATTCCACAGCAAACTACACCACCGCCAAGGAACTCAACGGAATGGGATGGACCACGATACCCTTCCCTACCTAGGAACTAGAATGCCTGAGGAGAAAAGCTCCCAGGGTAAAACTGGGAAGGAAATAAGGGAGGGATGAGGAGGAGGAGGAGGAAAGGGAAAAGGGAGGATGGGGAAGATGGGAAAAGGGAGGGATATTGGGGGTAATTAGGTTCGGTCTGAGGAAGAAGACCAAGAGGTCCAATTCCTCAGACCGATAGCCTCTTTACCGCGACAAGGAGCCCCCCTTAAAGAGGCTGGTGGGTCTAATATACGTTCACAAATGTGGTGATATTTATACAATTATTACAATATTGCATAACAGTAAATCTTCCATTTTTTGGTTTGAATAAAAAATAAAAATGGAATTAATTTGTAAAGACTGAAAAGGTAACTAATGAACAGAGGAAATGTTAGTTTAGTGCCAGGAATGCCTGCACTGTTTATTCTGCACCCTATTTTGAAATTGGAATATTTTGAATTGTGTTAAATTAGCTAAATTACCAATTTCCGATCACTTTATTTTGTAGTTGAAACAGTTGACTGGGCGATTTCTTGTGATCAATCGAGAGAATAAAAGTAATACTAGCGAAATAGCTAAGATTTTGGTCGACTGGAATAACGTAATTGGCCTAAAATGGTAGTCAAAGTCGGCAAAATTGCAATGCGTAAATATCGCTGACGCATCAAAATTCACGAGAGCATAATTTCGTCAATTTTCCATCAAATTTTGTACTTTTTGTTTTATTACCTTCATAAAAAGATTCTCTACCATTTTGTAAGAAAAAAAAAATTTTTTTGAAAATTCTTGGATCAGGGGCCTCGCCAGTGAAAGGGTTAAAATTAGGAAACAATGGTGCGCAGCCTCAGCAACTCTTCACATCTGAGTCTGCCATTAATTTTGGAGCCTTGCTACTTTTTGGGTAAATTAAATGCAAGTACAGTATTAAAGAAATCTCGTTATCGAGCAATAAAAAAAACAAGGAAAAGGTGAAAAAACAAAAATATTTTTATTCTGGTGGATACAAAGTAATTTAATTATCAGTAGTACAGCAAAAAAAAAAAAAAAAAAAAGACCAGAATATAGAGCACATGTACCAACACTGTCACAAACATCAAGGTGATCACTACAGTAAACTCAAACTGAAAATATCCTGACACTAAGCAAATAATAAAATGAAAAATTCTAATTACAGTAGACTTGAAAAAGCATTTTTCACCAGAAGAACCATTATTCTGATCAAACAGCTGGAAATTGAGGATGGTGAATTAAAATAATAAAATTGCAAACTTTATGCCACCCCCAAATACCAAAAACAATAACTATTTACTGATCTTAATATGACTTCCAAGGGAACCCCTATACTTGAAATTCAATGTATAAACTTATTTAATGCAGAAATCTAAAAAAGGTCACATCTGCATATAATTTTCAGTAATGTGTACTGAAAAACAAGACACAGCACACAGTATATAATAGTACAGATAGTACAGCTGTAATGTAAATAGCAGTGTGTGTGCTGTAAACAAAAACTAAACGACTACATGCTCACAAACATTACCTGAATTCTTTCAAAACTGACACCAGCTCACAAAGCACACTCAAAGAATATTCTTGATTCTATGAAAGTATTACTAAATATATTAACCTCAACGGTTTCCTTCGACTGAGTCTGACTGCCTAAACCTAATGCTGGACGTGGTAAGAGATGCCAATATCTACATTATACATTGTTACTGTACTTTTATTTTTCACCATTGATATCAAATGAATTACCATATAACATATTTACTATTATTCTTACATTATTATTTGCTTTAAGAATTATTTTTCTAACAGCTTTCTAACTTAAGCTTTTTTTCTTATTTTATTAGTCAAACTAAGCCACATCCTCCTTTAGCACATTATAAAATTTATGTCCTGCTGTCAACAACCTTCATTAAATATTAAAAAGCTATTCCAAAATTTAATAATACTTTTCAAGCACTAATTTAATTGCCTAGTTTTTCCAGTGGCCAAATGTTTAAGTTTTGGTCAAGTATCTGCTTTCATGGTGTTCTTCCAGAAAGACATTCCAGCATGCTTTATTTCCTTTTGTTTAATTGTATAATTCAAATCATTTCCATATTTCAAGTACATTCACTTTTTTTTCACTTTACAAACTCTGATGTCTATTACTTTTGACAAAAAATTTTAAATACAGCTGCATTTTATGCTAATTTTTTATATTTTAAAACCAAACCAGTTAAGCAAATAAATTATCATAGTCTAATTGAACTTTTTCACCACAATTTAAAATTTTACAAATTCTTGGCTAATTTATAATAATAATAATTACAGAAGGATATTAACACATTATGTTGCTTTTAACCCACAAACAGGAGATAAATCTTTGGAATGGACTGATCTTCCCTGGACTATTATCTGAGTACCAGTTTTTTTTCTGTTGACACTGATTGCCTTTTCTAATGAATTGTTAAATATTCTAAACTTTTTAAAACTCCATGACCATCTAACCTTGGCTATCTCATCACTTCTGATCTGTTCTTGGCATTCTCCTAACCTTTTTATAAGTCTCCTGGCTTTCTCTGCTTTTCTTCTTTCATTAGACCTAATAATGGTCTAGAATGGACAAACTTTTAAATCTAACTTAAATTTGGTTATATGCAAATTGCTCTGCCACATTATTGTAGCTAATTCTCCACACATTTCTCAGCTCACCTAATTAACTTCCATACAATTTTTTTCTAATACTCATTCATCTTGGTAATTCTTTCCTTAACAGGTTGGCTTCACTGGACAATCAACAAATGTTTTGTGTATCTTCTAACACACAAGGTTCAGTAAATATCTCTCTTCAACATTTTTACATTTCCAAAATTTAGAATAACTTGCGTGTACCACAATCTGTACACATTCCTTGACTAGATGGTGTACACTTGTGACATTTCTGAAAGTGGAGTAATACATTGATTATCATTAGCATTTACTTCTTTCTTTACAAAAAATTCTTTAATCTCTTACCTACTCGCATAAAACTGAAAATGTAAATAATCACACTTAGTGCTGGTTACTTGTACATGTTCCAGCCAGGGTATTGTGACTATTCCCAGTATACAAAATTATGTCAGTACTGTACATAAAAGCATTATAAATGACACTGATATTTATGAAGTCTTAATATTACAATTTTAACCCTTTAACTGTCCAAACAATGATCTACGATTTCACTCCTAGAGCTCCGAATATAAAAAAAAGGCCATTTTTTTGTGTATGTAATAAGACCAAACAAAAATTTTAGGGTCAGTACTTACCAAGATATAAGGCAGTGAAATTGGTGCTCGATCACCTGACAGCAATATGGAGTCTGTCGCTTGCAGAAATGTTGCCAATACAGTGGAACCTTGGCTTACGAGTTTAATCCGTTCCGTGACCTAGCTCGTATCCCGATCTGCTCGTATGCGGAGTCAATTTTCCTCATTTAAATTAACTGAAATGCCATTAATTCGTTCCAGCGGAATTCCTGCTCTCAGGAGGCAGGACAAAATACACTTCAATATAATGTTAATATCAACTCTATGGCTTATTTATCCATTGGGAACTTGTTACAAATGAGACGACAGAGAGAAATACCTTTATTTAAAAGGTGTCAGTCCTGGGACCTCGATTGCTTCAAATAGATGAGAGGACAATATTTTTTTAAAGCCCTGCTTGAAGCCTGGAGGTAGGCATGTCAACACATGCAACCACCAGGTGACTCGGGAAGTTTCTTTACAAGGGTAAAGTATGATCTAGTGCAACACAAGAACTCCATTTTTTACTTAGAATTCATTAACAAGAATGACAAAGAAATAGCACACGCTGAAGAGAACTTCAATGTGGGAGATCACTCGGTGATCTTGGTAATAAAATTAAATATGCACTCATATATGAACTGCCAAAGTAAAATATTGTAACTAAAGTCCTAAGATAGTTGAACAAATACATTTTTATCCCAATATTAACTACCAAAATAAAGAAACAAATGGAATAAAAAAAGGTCAATCCAAACCAGATACAAAATTTGGACCAAGCTAAAGGATGCACTAATGGAGAATGTCTCAAAACAGAACAAGACTACATAGAAAATACTTTTCTCAGTTAGAAGTATCCTGACAACATCAGCGAAGGCTGACAATACACAACAAGGCTGCTACTTAGAGGGGGAACAAAATGCAGGTACTGTGCATCATGCCCACTGGAACTACCACTAGTTTCCTACATCCTATGAAATTTCAACATATATGTGGCAAGTCACTCAAGAGCAACAGGGACTTCACAAAGACTCCCACATTAACATGGAACCAAAGTTAGACAGTTTAGTGTGCACCATGTGGAGGGCGAGAGGAAGTACATAGAAAAAACTGTCTTAAGTCTTCCAATATGATTGCAGAACAAATTTGCCTGTAAGGCAGACAAAGTAAATGGCTGCATCTAGCACCATGACACCCAATCCTTTCATGGCATGGGATACAGCAAAACTTCAATTTTATTTTTTGAAAAAGAAAAAAAAAACTGGTGTCTTCAATAATCATCCATTAAACTCCCTAACCCATAGTGGAATATTTATTTAACCACATCATATTAGAACAAAAATAATCCTATCATGGGCTGATACCTGATACAGTGCATTCCCTGCTTCTTGGAGCTCAACACCTGACCTTATACTCAGCACCTGACTTCCCACATGTACTATACAAGATGCAATTTTATGTCATGTTTTATGTACTCATAACAAATTTGTGGAGTAATTTATTTTAAGTAACAATCTTGTTACAATGTAGTATCACCAAAATGTAATGTGAACAATGAAATATCATATTGTAATCTGAACAATATTTAAACAAGTCAAACTCAATCAATTTCTCCAATATTATGTACATAGTCTATAAGCCATTAGATTAAGCTGCCCCTAATGCCATGGCATGTCAGTGGCCCTCCTTGCACTTCTATGTAAACTTCTATGTAAAATTGCGAAGAAATAAAATTTGTAATTGTAAAACAAAAATTTTTCATTAATCTCTACCAGAAACCCTTAACACATGCATAAAATGAACTTAAAACATGAATGCATTTGGTGACTTATTATAATCAAATAAAAAAAATTATTTACACAAAATTTCTGTTTGAGTGTTGAGCTATTGTCATATTTCCATTTTAGCATTTGTAAAAAAATTATATTAATTCCAGTGTCCCATTCAGCCTGGTCATGGACTGAATCATGGGGGGCACTGACCCCTGGAACACCTTCCAGATAAGTATCTCTGATTTTCTTAAAGTAATAATAATAATCTTATTTCTACAAGTACATGATACAACTTTCAGAATTTGTTGCTAATAGTGTGTTCTACTGTAAAAGAAATATATGGAATATTATTATTCTTTCTTTCAACACATCGGCCATTTCCCACTGAAGCGGGGTGGCCCAAAAGGAAAAACGAAAGTTTCTCCTTTTACATTTAGTAATATATACAGGAGAAGGGGTTACTAGCCCCTTGCTCCCGGCATTTTAGTCACCTCTTTACGACACGCATGGCTTACGGAGGAAGAATTCTGTTCCACTTCCCCATGGAGATAAGAGGAAATAAGAACAAGAACTAGTAAGAAAATAGAAGAAAACCCAGAGGGGTGTGTATATATATGCTTGTACATGAATGTGTAGTGTGACCTAAGTGTAAGTAGAAGTAACAAGACATACCTGAAATCTTGTATGTTTATGAGACAGAAAAAAGACACCAGCAATCCTACCATTATGTAAAACAATTACAGGCTTTCGTTTTACACTCATTTGGCAGGACGGTAGTACCTCCCTGGGCGGTTGCTATCTACCAACCTACTACCTATAATATGGAATATATGTAACAATAATCCAAAACCCCCTGGTGTTTTGCCTGCCAAAGGAAGGATAATGGGCAAATGTGGGATAGCACTTAGGTAAGTCAGCCATTAAGATTTCACTGAAATGTATAGACTTCAATTAGGATTACTTACCTTAAACCTTTAACTCCTTAACTGTTCAAATGTAGATACATGTTACCACTAGTGCTCTAAATGTAGATCAACGTTTTATTTTTCTTGCCTCCAAATCTGGTACGATTGGCCGAGATGCCTGGTCAGTATAGAATGGATCTTAACACTGGGTGGGGTGGGGGGTGGGGTGGGGGTGGGGTGGGGTTTGGGGTGGGGGTGGGTGTGGGTGTGTGTGTGTGTGTGTGTGTGTGTACTCACCTAATTGTGGTTGCAGGGGTCGAGACTCAGCTCCTGGCCCCGCCTCTGCACTGTCCGCTACTGGGTCTCTGCTCTCCCTGCTCCGTGAGCTTTATCATACCTTGTCTTAAAACTATGTATGGTTCCCGCCTCCACTATATCGTTCGCTAAACTATTCCACTTCCTAACTACTCTATGGCTGAAGAATTGCTTCCTAACATCCCTCTGACTCATCTGAGTCTTCAGCTTCCAGTTGTGTCCCCTTGTTTCTGTGTTTCCTCTCTGGAACATCCTGTCACTATCTACCGTGTCGATTCCCCGCAGTATTTTGTATGTCGTTATCATGTCTCCTCTAACCCTTCTGTCCTCCAGTGTTGTTAGTCCTATTTCCCTCAACCTTTTTTCATAAGGCAGTCCCCTGAGTTGTGGAACTAGCCTTGTCGCAAACCTTTGCACTTTCTCTAATTTCTTGACGTGCTTGACCAGGTGTGGGTTCCAGACTGGTGCTGCATACTCTAGTATGGGCCTGACGTATACGGTATACAGTGTCTTGAACGATTCCTTGTTAAGGTAATGGAACGCTAATCTTAGGTTTGCCAGTCGTGTGTGTGTGTGTGTGTGTGTGTGTGTTTGTGTACTCACCTAATTGTACTCACCTAATTGTGGTTGCAGGGGTCGAGACTCAGCTCCTGGCCCCGCCTCTTCGCTGTCTGCTACTGGGTCTCTGCTCTCCCTGCTCCATGAGCTTTATCATACCTTGTCTTAAAACTATGTATGGTTCCTGCCTCCACTATATCTTTCTCTAGTCCATTCCACTTCCTGACTACTCTGTGGCTGAAGAAATGTTTCCTGACATCCCTTTGACTCATCTGAGTCTTCAGCTTCCAGTTGTGTCCCCTTGTTTCTGTGTTCCCTCTCTGAAACAACCTGTCACTATCTACCTTGTCAATTCCCGCAGTATTTTGTATGTCGTTATCATGTCTCCTCTGACCCTTCTTTCCTCCAGTGTTGTTAGTCCTATTTCCCTCAATCTTTCTTCATAAGACAGACCCCTGAGTTGTGGAACTAACCTTGTCGCAAACCTTTGCACTTTCTCCAGTTTCCTTACGTGCTTGACCAGGTGTGGGTTCCAGACTGGTGCTGCATATTCTAGTATGGGCCTGACGTACACGGTATACAGTGTCTTGAACGATTCCTTGTTAAGGTAACGGAACGCTAATCTAAGGTTTGCCAGACGCCCATATGCTGCCGCAGTTATCTGGTTGATGTGTGCCTCCGGAGACGTGCTTGGCGTTATACTCACTCCAAGGTCTTTCTCCTTTGCCGAGGTTTGTAGCCTTTGTCCGCCTAGCTTGTACTCTGTCAGCGGTCTTCTTTGCCCTTCTCCGATCCTCATGACTTTGCATTTGGAGGGATTGAATTCGAGAAGCCATCTGCTAGACCAGATGTCGAGCTTGTCCAGGTCTGTTTGCAGCCCTGCCTGGTCCTCTTCCGATGTGATTCTCCTCATTATTTTCACATCATCCGCGAATAGAGACACTTCTGAGTCTATCCCGTCCGTCATGTCATTTACATATACAGTGGACCCCCGAGTTTCGAAAGGTTCTTACTTCGTAAACTTCGTGTTTCGTAAGCTTTTTACGACTTCGAGAATCGTAAAACCGCTCGTGTTTCGTAACGTATTAGACCTGTCCGCCTGCTCCACGCCTGCGCAGGACGCAGGACGCCGCCAGTGAAGCGTTGTTTACCATTGAGAGAACATTACCTAGTGCGCTCTTTCAAACATTCACACTACATTTGGTGTTTTTTTGGAGCTTTAGTGATTGTCACTGTGAAATAAGTCACCATGGGTCCAAAGAAGCTTCCTAGTGGCACCCCTGTGGTAGCATTCATGGAGGGAGTGGAGCAGCCATGCAGGGAGTTTAGCAGGTATGCAGGGAGTGTAGCATTCATGCAGGGAGGTTAGCATTCATGCAGGGAGTGTAGCAGGCATTCAGGGAGTATAGCAGGCATGCAGGGAGTGTAGCAGGCATGCAGGGAGTGTAGCAGGCATGCAGGGAGTGTAGCAGGCATGCAGGGAGTGTAGCAGGCATGCAGGGAGTTTAGCATTGATGCAGGGAGTTTAGCAGGCATGCAAGGAGTGTAGCTTTCATGCAGGGAGTGTTGCAGACATGCAGGGAGTGTAGCAGGCATGCAGGGAGTGTAGCTTTCATGCAGGGAGTGTAGCAGACATGCAGGGAGTGTAGCAGGCATGCAGGGAGTTTAGCATTCATGCAGGGAGTGTAGCAGGCATGCAGGGAGTTTAGCATTCATGCAGGGAGTGTAGCAGGCATGCAGGGAGTGTAGCAGGCATGCAGGGAGTGTAGCAGGCATGCAAGGAGTGTAGCTTTCATGCAGGGAGTGTAGCAGACATGCAGGGAGTGTAGCAGGCATGCAGGGAGTGTAGCTTTCATGCAGGGAGTGTAGCAGACATGCAGGGAGTGTAGCAGGCATGCATGGAGTTTAGCATTCATGCAGGGAGTGTAGCAGGCATGCAGGAAGTGTAGCAGGCATGCAGGGAGTGTAGCAGGCATGTAGGGAGTGTAGCAGGCATGCAGGGAGTGGGGATTCCCCTTCGTAGAGGCTGAAGAATTCCTCCCCCAACAAGTGTTTAATTGTGATAAAACAGGCCTGTTTTGGAAGAAAATGCCCAAGAGGACCTTCAATACTCATTACTCTATCTTCCAGATGCCTGCAACTCTTCAATAAAGGTAAGTAAATGTATATATATACAGTGGACCCTCGGTTAACGAATACCCCGGAAATCGTGCAATTATGTAAGTATAATTTTGTAAGTTCTTGTGGAAGTGTATTTTTGGGGGTCTGAAATAGACTAACCTACGTGAAATTTTTCCTTAAGGGAGTAAATTCGTTCGGTAATGGCACTTGAGCAGACTTCAGGAGTGAAGTTTTTACGAAACTCGGGGGTCCACTGTATATTGTTTTTAATTATTTTATATGTGAATATTTTTTTGTGGAACGGATTAATTGTATTTACATTATTTCTTATGGGAAATAATGGTTCGAATTTCGAAAACTTCGTGTTAAGTACTAGCTCCTGGAACGGATTAATTACGATACTCGGGGGTCCACTGTACCAGGAATAACACTGGTCCTAGGACTGACCCCTGCGGTACACCGCTCGTCACAGGCGCCCACTGTGATACCTCACCACGCACCGTGTGTGTGTGTGTGTGTGTGTGTGTGCGCGTGCGTGCGCGTGCGTGTGCGTGCGTGTGTGTGCACGTGTGTGTGTGTGTGCACGTGTGTGTGTGTGTGTGTGTGTGTGTGTGTGTGTGTGTGTGTGTGTACGCGCGCAGTATTAAAAAAATTTGGGACCACTTAGTACCTTGTGGGAGGACCAGTTCAATTGAGTGCCAGCTAGAGCAAACAGCATGGCAAACACGAGGGATTCACTGATGTCACGTTGTATTAACACTCCCCTTTCAAGAGGAAAGTGATGCTGACCCTGAGTTTAGTGACTGAGATGGATGTGGCCACAAGTGGTCAAGGAAATATTAAAAACTTCAATAATAACCCATGTGCAACATCATTTCAATTTTGATACCACTGGTAGTGTCATCCTCCCAGAATACCCTATAACCTATGCCCTAAATAGAGAGAAACAATTCTGGAACATGTAATGTGTGTTTGGTAGGCTGGCTGGCTGATTGACTTTGGCTGCCTCTATCTCTGTCCGTCTGTCTCCATCTGTCCCTGTCTCCCAGGTACACAAATACAATTATAGTGTAAATTACCTAGGATAACCCAAAGAAATACGAACAAAGTGCTATACTGTGCTTGTAGATATAAGGCATAATAAGCATGACTGGCAAGTAATATGCATTTTCACTTTTTCACAAATTAGATGCGACTACTTTGCATCGTGTATAATACCGGTTGGTTCATGAGTGGCCCTCTCTCAGACAGAGACAAGCAGACAGAGACAGACAATGTTTATGTGTAACAGTGAAAACAAATAAAGCCAAGGCAGTGCACAATCATCAAATGTCACTCCACTGCTGCACTGTCAGCAGTGGAGTAACATCATCTTACACCGTGCTTCAAGGAGTTTCATATATAATGTAGCATGTCTAAAACATTCCTGGGACCTAGAAATACTTTGTATATACAATACAATTTTATTTCTTTGCTCGTGTACATAGGTTTACATTACAATCATAAATTGAGGTGCAAGGAGAGCCTCTGGCATGCCTTGGCATTAGGGGCAGCTTAATCTAATGGCTTATAGACTATGAACATAATATTGGAGTAATTGAGTGAGTTTGTATTGGTAGATCGTTCAAATTATGATATGATGATAATACATTGTTCATTACAAAATGATGATAGACATTGTAACTAGTCTTTAGTAGGATGGAACATAATAGTAAAAATTAAATTATCTTAATGAAAATAGCATTGAGCATTTTGAGAGTAATTTACAGTTTGAGTATTTAGTTTAGGGTGATTAGGTGGTAACATAATTGTAAAAATTGAAATTGGTTATAGGAAAATAACTAAGCATTTCTGAAAGCAATTTACAGTATGAGTATTTAATTTAGGGTGAGTAGGTGGTTTTTGAGAAGAGTCTTTCTAGACCATAATATGTGACCAAGGTGAAAAAGTTCACCTGTCAGTGTTTGTGACTATTTGAGTACTATTTCAGTACCTAATATTAGTGTCAAAACAAACATTGGCTATGAAATCACAAGAACTACTACAAATTGTAATTATCAGAACATAAAAATTATATATAAAAAAGGTATATCGGCAACATTTCTGAAAGCAGCAGGACTCCATGTTGCCATCAGGTGAGCATCCAGTGCCAACTTTGCAGTCTTACATCTCAGTAAGCAATGACCCTAACTATTTTTTTGTCTTATTACACAGAAAATTGCCCTCTTATTCAAAAAAAAAAAATATTCGGAGCACTGGCAGTGAGAACGTAGATCTACGTTTGGACAGTTAACAGGTTAATCTGATTGTTTATGGGAAAATTTTGTCATTTCCTTAAAAACTTGCTGCAGTGGAAAACCACTGTGCCTTTGCTTTAACAAGGTATGCAAGAAATATGTATTTTATTATCCATTTCATTACCTAGCCACACTATTAAGCCAGGTAACAGTTTATCATATGTACAGTGGTACCTTGGCTTACGAGTTTAATTCGTTCCATGACCGAGCTCGTAACTCAATTTGCTTGTATATCAAATCAATTTTCCTCATTGAAATAAATTGAAATGCCATTAATCCGTTCCAGCGGAATTCCTGGCTCTCGGGAGGCAGGAGAAAATACTTCAATACAGTGGACCCTCGGTTAACGAATACCCCGGAAATCGTGCAATTATGTAAGTATAATTTTGTAAGTTCTTGTGGAAGTGTATTTTTGGGGGTCTGAAATAGACTAACCTACGTGAAATTTTTCCTTAAGGAGTAAATTGCTCGGTAATGGCACTTGAGCAGACTTCAGGAGTGAAGTTTACGAACTCGGGGTCCACTGTATAAAGCTATCAACTCTACGGCTTATTTATCTATCATCTAATGACATAATAAACTATAAATAACATAGAAACATGATACAGTGGACCCCGGAAATCGAACACTCTTCATTCCAGAATGCTGTTCACGTGCTGTTACGCATAACTGCGATAAACCATCTCAATTACTGGGAACGCTTGAAGTTCCTAAACCTGTACTCTCTAGAACGCAGGCGGGAGAGATACATTATTATATACACGTGGAAAATTCTCGAGAGCTTAGTACCAAACTTGCACACGAGAATCACTCGTGTACATGGTGTACAGAGTCTTGAACGATTCCTTACTGAGGTATCGTGTGTGTGTGTGTGTGTGTGTGTGTGTGTAGCAAATCTTGATTGGTACAATGTTTCACTGTATAGAGCTTTATGAAATCACAACTTGATAAAGCTCTATGTAGAGCAAAACTTTCTCTGATATTTATGCATCGGTGATTTTGCCAACTTTGACTCCCATTTTAGGCCAATTACATTATTCCAGTCGACCAAATTCTTTGCTATTTCACTAGTATTACTTCTATTCTATCGATTGAGCACAAGAAATTGTCCAGTAAACTGTTTTAACTACGAAAGCAAAAGACTCGGCAGGTGATGTAACATCCCCCCAATGAAAAGCAGGGATGCCACTAGCACGTTGAGGGACAACAAATAAATGTCAGGGGCCCAAGATTGTTCAACTGCCTCCCAGCATACATCAGGGGGATTACCAACAAACCCCTGGCTGTCTTCAAGAAGGCACTGGACAGGCACCTAAAGTCGGTACTTGACCAGCCAGGCTGTGGTTCGTACGTTGGACTGCGTGCGGCCAGCAGTAACAGCCTGGTTGATCAGGCTCTGGTCCAACATGAGGCCTGGTCACAGACCGGGCCGCAGGGGCGTTGACCCCTGGAATTCTCTCCAGGTAAACAAATTTATTCCCATAAGGAATGATGTAAATTAGATTAGTCCGTTTCAGACCCCCAAAAATACACCTATAAAAGCACTTGCAATAATAAACTTTTTATAAAAGAAAACAGTGTTTGTGAGGCTAACTGCACTAGATCACTAGTTTCATAAGGAAAACACTAAAACAAAAGCGATTCAGAATTTTGTTTTCCCCGAGTCAGAAGACCGGCCTACGTTTTGGGTGAATATCTTGCAAGTAAATCAGCGTGAAGGCACGAGGCACGAAGTACTATGCTCGTACTGCCTCGCCAAGTCTATTACAGGCACACCTCGCTCGTGGTTTTCTATGATTTCGTGCTTTAATTCAATGGACATCATCCTCCACCTCTTCTCAGCACTGTCCTTTGCACTTACTTTCTTAGGACCTATGGTTAGAAAAAAGAAATTTGGGAAAATAACTGCACAAAAAGCACAAAACGCTGGGATGCTGGGCGGATGTTGTGGCATTCGCTGCACCAACTAGTGGTGGCGTATGTGAAGCTCGCTCGTAACAAGTTTTGACTCTCAACTCAAAGCAAAAATCGACCGAGCAATGGCTCATAACTCGGAAAACTCATAAGTTTTGGCACTCGTAAGTCAAGGTAGTACCACTGTACGTATATTGAAATGTACTTAGGCTTTATTAGCAACAAATTCAACTCCTTGTCATGTTCATAGAGTATGGTATCAAAACCTGTACCGTACTTCAAAGTACAGTGGATCCCCAAGTATCGGCCGTAATCTGTTCCAGGAGCTAGGCCTCAACTCGAACTGGCCAAAAGTCGAACCATTATTTCCCAACAAAGAAAAACTTTCATCATTCACTCCATTACTGTCTTGCCAGAGGGGTGCTTACACTACAGCTACAAAACTGCAACATTAACACCCCTCCTTCAGAGTGCTGGCACTGTACTTACCATCTCCAGGAATCAAGTCCGGCCTGCCGGTTTCCCTGAAACCCTTCATAAATGTTACCTTGTCTATACTCCAACAGCACTTAAAGTCCTAAAAATCATTTGTCTCCATTCGCTCCTATCTAACAAACTCACGCACGCTTGCTGGAAGTCCAAGCCCCTCGCACACAAAACCTCCTTTACCCCCTCCCTCCAACCTTTTCTAGGCCGACCCCTACCCCGCTTTCCCTCCACTACAGATTTATACACTCGAAGTCATTATTTTGTTCCATCCTCTCTATATGTCCAAACCATCTCAACTACCCCTCCTCAGCTCTCTGGATAATAGTTTTGGTAATCCCACACCTCCTCCTAATCTCCAAACTACAGATTCTCTGCATTACATTCACACCACACATTGCCCTCAGACATGACATCTCCACTGCCTCCAGCCTTCTTGTTGCAACATTCACAACCCATGTCTCACACCCATACAAAAGTGTTGGTATAACTATACTCTCATACATTCCCCTCTTTGCTTTCATGGATAAAGTTCTGTATCCACAAGCTCCTGAGTGCACCATTCACCTTTTTCCCCTCGTTAATTCTATGATTCACCTCACCCTTCATATACCCATCTGCTGACACATCCACTCCCAAATATCTGAACACATTCACCTCCTCCCTACTCTCTCCCTCCCATCTGATATCCAATCTTCCGTTATCTATTTTTGTTATCCTCATCACCTTACTCTTTCCTATATTCACTTTTAATTTCCTTCTTTTACATATCCTACCAAACTCATCCACAAACCTCTGCAACTTCTCTTCAGAATCCAACAAAAGCACAGTGTCATCAACAAAGAGCAACTGTGACAACTCCCACTGTGTTAGATTATTTATCTTTTAACTCCACACCTCTTGCCAACACCCGAGCATTCACTTCTCTTACAACTCCATCTATAAATATATTGAACAACCACGGTGACATCACATCCCTGTCTAAAGCCTACTTTTACTGGGAAATATTCTCCCTCTTGCCTACATACTCTAACCTGAGCCTCACTATCCTCATAAAAACTTTTCACCACTTTCAATAACCTACCTCCTATTCCATACATTTGCAACATCAGCCACATTGCCCCCTATCCACCCTATCATAAGCCTTTTCCAAATCCATAAATGCCACAAACACCTCTTTACCCTTATCTAAATATTGTTCACCTATATGTTTCACTGTAAACACTTGGTCTACACACCCCCTACCCTTCCTAAAGCCTCCTTGTTCATCTGCTATCCTGCTCTGTCTTACTCCTAATTCTTTCAATAATAACTACCATACACTTTACCAGGTATACTCTACAGACTTATTCCCCTATAATTTTTACACTCTTTTGTCCCCTTTGCCTTTATACGAAGGAACTATGCATGCTCTGCCAATCCCTAGGTACCTTACCCTCTTCTATACATTTATTAAATAAAAACACTAACCACTCTAAAACTATATCCCCACCTGCCTTTAACATTTCTATCTTTATCCCATCAAACCCAGCTGCTTTACCCCCTTTCATTCTACTCACTGCCTCACAAACTTCCCCCACACTCACAACCGGTTCTTCCTCACTCCTATAAGATGTTATTCCTCCTTGCCCTATACAGAAAATCACATCTTCCCTATCTTCAACAACATTTAACAATTCCTCAAAATATTCCCTCCATCTTCCCGATACCTCTAACTCTCCATTTAATTATAAATAGTTGAATTGGCTGAATAATGGGATAACCTTCTACAGTATCATACTTGTTTAAAAACTAAAATATAACTTTACCTGACAGTGAGTGTGGAGAGCTGGTTTGCAGGAGCAGCAAACAAGACAGTGATTTCTAGGACAAAGGATCTGCAAGTGAATTTGATGGTTACACCAGGAGTAGCACACTGCCATGCCACAGCAGTTACACATAATTGTGCCAGGAATGATGTGTAAAAGCTCTGATGTGGCTCCACAGCAGGGAAGAGTAACTGGTGACACCAGTAAAGAACACAGCCCAGCCAACTGTAAGGAGAAAGATTCAACAAATTTTTACTACTTTAAATTGTATTTAACCTTTATAACTTCTACTTACTCAATTAAAATTATTAAATGCCATACAAAAGAGTAGTTCTATGTTCGAAATGAGTACACTGAAGAAAGCCAGATCTACCTGGATTTCAGTACCTTGTAACTTGTTCAGCTATCACAACTTTGGGGCCCAGTCCATGGACCCATTATGTACCTCTGTAATCCTTTGACTACCGCCCACAGGATGGGTATGGGGTGCATAAAAAAGATATTAAACTAAACTGAAGAAAGCCACTAAATATGCAAATACACTTACACTTAATCATAAGGCTTAAATATTACTTTTGTTATTTAGACTTAGATCTAGGTAGTAGGTTGGTAGACAGCAGCCGCCCAGGGAGGTACAGGTGGCCCTCCACATTCGCGAGGGTTAGGGGATCAAGAACCTCGCAAATGTTAAAAATTCGCGAATGTTTGGTGAACAAATATATTGTAGAGAAATATAATAATAGCATTTACTTAGCCTAACAATACTGCTTCCTTAACCTATTGAACCATGAACAATCATAAAACACATGAAAACCTCGTAAAATATTGTACTAGTGCCAGCCCTTTGGTAAAGAAGGTAAGAATTCAAGAATGAACTCGTAAAAGAGTACCAAAGTGGAGGAGGAAGAGAGGGGAGAATGTGTCTTCTTCAGTGATTCTACGATATGTACGATACTAAAGCAGCACAAGTCGATAAAGGCTATAGTGCCAGCCAGGGATAAAGTGTAGCATTAACAGTGTAGCAAGTTAGTTAAGCAATTAATCGATAGAAAAAGGACAGCACAAAACTAACTCCTTCAATGTTATTGGAGGTATATAGGGCGACAGACAACACCGCCGCCTCTACCGCCTTCACCCCCACTATGTAAGGCTTATGCTCTCAGTGGCCCTTATACACCCAACAACAACAACAACACACCACTCGTGACATACGTAATGACATTTTATTCATTCTAGAGTATATGTCATGTTATTAATATTGTTTATTATGTCATATTAGATCAATTGTGATAGATAAATAAGCCATAGAGTTGATATTAGTGTCATATTGAATGACTATCTTGTCTCCAAACAAACTCTGCCGCCGCCACAACTCCTAACATATGTAATGACATATTTTAAATATGATTGGGCAGCTGGGCATTCACGAATGTTCGAAACCCGCAAAAGTGGAACTCGCGAATGTGGAGGGCGACCTGTACTACCGTCCTGCCAAGTGAGTGTAAAATGGAAGACTGTAATTGTTTTATATGATGGTAGGATTGCTGGTGTCTTTTTTCTGTCTCATAAACATGCAAGATTTCAGGTACATCTTGCTACTTCTACTTACACTACACATTCATGTACAAGCATATATATATATATATATACACACCCCTCTGGGTTTTCTTCTATTTTCTTACTAGTTCTTGTTCTTATTTCCTCTTATCTCCATGGGAAAGTGGAACAGAATTCTTCCTCCTTAAGCCATGCATGTCGTAAGAGGCGACTAAAATGCCGGGAGCAAGGGGCTAGTAACCCCTTCTCCTGTATATATTACTAAATGTAAAAGGAGAAACTTTTGTTTTTCCTTTTGGGCCACCCTGCCTCGGTGGGAAAAGGCCGAAGTGTTGAAAGAAGAAGAAACAGGCAAGATTTCAGGTACATCTTGTTATTTCTACTTACACTTAGGTCACACTACATAGGCATGTACAAGCATATACTGTATATACACACTCATCTGGGTTTTCTTCTATTTTCTTACTAGTTCTTGTTCTTTATTTCCTCTTATCTCCATGGGGAAGTGGAACAGAATTCTTCCTCCATAAGTCATACGTGTTGTAAGAGGCGACTAACATGCCGGGAGCAAGGGGCTAGTAACCCCTTCTCCTGTATAATTACTTAAGTTAAAAAGAGAAACTTTTGTTTTTCTTTTTGGGCCACCCTGCCTTGGTGGGATATGGCCGGTTTGTTGAAAGATCTAGGCTTAGAATAAAATTGAAGTCAGAATAGCTTGGGTAATTCATTACAATCAAAGTACAATGATCTGTTAATAAGCAAGAGTCTCAAAGAAAATGGTATTCAATCATATGAATACTGTCAAATATTTATTGAAATTCACCCATAATAAATTATTATGTCTTTTTTAGCAAACTGTTGTACTGTAACATTCATATAACATCAATGATATTTATTAAAACATCTTAAGCCACATATTTAAATTATCTGATACTAAAACATTATGCAAATATAGCAAGTAATACACTTCAGTGGAATATTATCTAATTAAACAAAAAACAAAGGGACAAATAATACACACATGCATCTCTAAAAAAAAAAAAAAACCTATAGTACAGCATTTTGGGCATCTTACATTAGGAGTAAAATTTCTTTATACTAAAATGTAGATACAAGAAAAATTCTTGAAGCTTGAGTGTCTTGTAAGGTAATCAGAAGTGATAAAAATAAACTAAAAGAAAATTATAAAATTATTCAATAAAATTAGTGATTGACAATTTAGAAAAACTTGAATGGCAGTTTTTAAAATTACACTAAATCAGTTTCAAGAGATGCATGATGTAAATATGATTAAACTGATTTATATAGAGAAGCTTAATTTTTTGTTAATTTAATTTTTTTTAAGTTATTACAGAATTTTGGTCCTTTTATTTGATGTGAATAATATGCAAAGAATTAGAAACAAATTAGAAGATGGTGTAAGGTTACTAAGGTAAAATTCAGAGGGCTGAGGAGAGGATGTTGAAGTGGTTTGGGTATTTAATGAGGCTGGAGCAGGATAGGATGACCAAGAGAGTACATAAATCTGAGGTGATAAGATTTTATCAGATTTTAGCCACCCAGTATAACCCAAGAAAGCCAGTGCATCATCGAGGACTATCTTATTTCCATTGGGGTCCATCAATCTTGTTCCTTGGGATGCCACCAACACCAGTCTACTAACATCCAGGTACTAACTTACTGCTAGGTGAACATGGGACAGCAGGTGTAAGGAAACACGCCCAACATTTCCACCCATGTTAAGGATCAATCCATGGACACCCAGTGTGTAAGGTGAGAGCATTGCCAACAAAGCCATGGGTAGGAAGTTATACCAGAAAGGGTGGAGGTTATACCAGGAAGGGTGGAGGTTATACCAGGAAGGGTGGAGGTTATACCAGGAAGGGTGGAGGTTATACCAGGAAGGGTGGAGGTTATACCAGGAAGGGTCAGAGAGAGGGAAGGGATAAAAGGTTTGAGTGCTGAGGTCTTGAGAATCCCACAGGTTACTACAAGTGTTACACTGGAGTGAGTGGAAACTTAGTGGTTTTTATGGCTTGACATGTTGAAGTGTAAAGTAACACTTCAAACGGGACCCAGAAGAAACCAGTTAGCCAAACTTAAATCCTGGAAGTGAAAAGTACAGTGCCTACATTCTTAAGGAGGGGTGGATATGTTGCATTTCTGAAGGCCATTTGGACTGTGATGTCTGAGTGGAAGTTAGCTCTAATGCTAATATGAAAAAACTTACATTATAACTATATAAACTCTGCATGAGACATTCATCAACACGTGCAGTATGTATACTGAGGCCAAGTGCATGCAGAATGTTGAGGGGATTGTCACATTTCTTACACAAACAGGTTTGTCTAGTACAACATAGTGCACCAGCTCGTGCACAAGGACATTCCATTACCCTGCAGATAAAATAAATGTTAAAAAATGCAGCATTTAATATAGTAACTAATGCAAGATAAAAGCTTCCTCAAATATTACCCGTGTACTCAGCTCTGTTTTTGCTGGGATCTAACTCCAGCTTATCTCACGATGTAACTTAGTGATCAGGTGTCATGCCTCATTAGGTATGCTTAACATGGGTTTTATTATATTTACACTAGAATCATGTATGGAGGTTTTATCCAATACCGTCTCAAAACACTACATGATCACCACCCTATGAAGAAATTACCTCTTCAAATAAAGCTGACAGTGTGGGGTAAAAAAAAGTACTTCATGAACAATTATGTAACAGTACTTTGACCTACAAGGTCATTCAGAATTTTTGTCAATTAAGAAACCTTCTCAATGTAATTTTGGCTACATGCTATATTTAAAACGTGAAACTTTTTTGCATAGCTCAATAAATGTGGAAAAAAGTAACTTGCAACATTTAACAGTAACATCAACAGATTTTAATTTGTTAAGTAAAAGGAGACAAGTGCAACTAATGTGACATTTTATTGTGGCAATGTTTCAATCTCCAGGAGCTTTATCAAGCCGTTACAAACAATACATGGACACTTAGAGTGAGGTGTAATACTAGTGGTAGTAGTAATATAAGTTGCAGTAGTAGTAATACAATATGGTAGAACAATCAACTTGCACACGAGTAAAAGGTTATAAAAGCTATTATGTACTTGGGTAGCATAAAAATAGGTTAGACAAATATTTCTGTTGGTGGTTGGATTTGAGAAGGTCTGTTTCAGTGTTCCTCCTCTGTTATGTTCCTGTGTAGCAGAGACTATTTTGAGAATTTTTGCTAATACTTCAGAGATGAAGCTGCCTTTATTTTGCTTGTGTTAGAAACAGTGATTAATGATGATTCAAGGTATTTACGTCTGCGGAAATTAGGCTCTCTGATCACTAGTCGGGGGTGTTGTTGAATTTCATGAGGTGATTGGTGGAATTCTGGTGTTGTACGCAGGCGCTGTTCAAGTTATCATTCCTACATGCGTTAATGTGTTTATTGAGGCATGTCTCGAGGTTCCTAGCTGTTTTACCTACATATATCCTGTCACAGCCTCCACAAGGTAGTGTAAACTCTTGCATTGACTGGTTCATGGTGGTTCGATTTTGTCCTGGTTAGATCCCTTATGGAAGTGCTGGATGCAATGGCGACTCTAGTGTTATTTTGTGCGAGTACCTTGGAAACATTCAATGCAACCTGGCTGTTGGGAAGGATTATAACTTTGTTAGGAGTGGTGTTGGTGCGTGGAGAACTGAAGAGCTCTTTTCTTGCATTCTTTGATGAAAAAGGAAGGAAATTGTAGATCAGTGAAGGTTTGGTGTAGGTAAGTACATTCCTCCCTAGGTAGCAGGTTGGTAGACAGCAACCGCCCAATGAGGTACTACCGTCCTGCCAAGCGAGTGTAAAACGAAAACCTGTAATTGTTTTACATGATGGTAGGATTGCTGGTGTCTTTTTTCTGTCTCAAACATGCAAGATTTCAGGTACATCTTGCTACTTCTACTTACACTTAGGTCACACTACACATTCATGTACAAGCATATATATACACACCCCTCTGGGTTTTCTTCTATTTTCTTACTAGTACTTGTTCTTATTTCCTCTTATCTCCATGGGGAAGTGGAACAGAATTCTTCCTCCGTAAACCATGCGTGTCGTAAGAGGCGACTAAAATGCCAGGAGCAAGGGGCTAGTAACCCCTTCTCCTGTATATATTACTAAATGTAAAAGAAACTTTCGTTTTCCCTTTTCGGCCACCCCGCTTCGGTGGGAAACGACCGACGTGTTGAAAGAAAGAAAGAAAGGAGTACATTCCTCGTCAAGATACTACAAATTTGGTAGGCTCTTAGGAAAAATCCGATGATGCCTCTTTTGGTCTTAGTATCTTGACTGGAATAGAAGTGGGCGAGATCATTTTTGTTGGCAGGTTTACAGTAAACTTGAAATCTTAGATTGTTATCAACTTTGTGAATGAGGACAACTAGAAAAGGTAGTCAATGCAGGAGTTTACACTATACCTTGTGGAGGCTGTGACAGGATATATGTAGGTGAAACAGCTAGGAACCTGGAAACACCTCAATGAACACATTAACGCATGTAGGAATGATAACTTGAACAATGCCTGCATACAACACCAGAATTCCACCAATCACCTCATGAAATTCAACGACGCCTGACTATTGATCAGAGCCTAATTTCCGCAGACGTAAATGCCTCGAATCATCATTAATCGCTGTTTCTAACACATTCAAGCAAAATAAAGGCAGCTTCTTCATCTCTGAATACATGCCAGGCCCTGTGGCCTGGTCGCTAAAGCTCTCACTTCACACTGAGGGTCTGCATTTAATTCCCAGCGGAGGTAGAAACATTGGGCGTGTTTCTTTACACTGGTTGTCTATGTTCACCCATCAGTAAAATGGGTACCTAGGAGTTAGTCTACTGGTGTGGGTCACATCCTGGGACAAGGACCTAATTTGCCCAAAATGCTCTGCATAACAATGGGCTTTCTATATATGTAGTAGTATGTCATTGGTGTCAGCTAGGCCTGTATACCTTGTACATGTACTTGTAGCAAATAAAGATTATATTATACAGTATTATATTACATAAATAGCAGGATGATAAATTAAAATAAATGACCAACAGTGGTTTCAGTTCACGTTTAATTTTTTTTTTAAATAATTTTGGGATGATGAATTTAAATCTAAATTTGGTTTTCTTTAACACGTAAAGTTTCGAGATGCTAATCTTACAGAGTCTGACTAACCTCAGTGACCAAATCTTTATACTACATTAGTGTATGTTATTATTACATTACTGTGCTAGTCCCTATACTAGTATCTACTACCTCAGTCTCAAATGTCTCACACAGCTGATTGCTCTACTTGTATTTTTAAACCCCAAGTGCATTAGAGTAAACTTCTCATTGAATCTTATACCCAGTGCCTAATACTCTTTTAGCTTTAATATTAATTATAACCCATTTTTTTTCTCATATTTGTTAAGGAATAGCAATAAATGATTCTAGTTACTTAGTCACATAAGGTGCTAAATTAAGGTGCTAAGTCAGGTACTTAAGTGTTATATTTTCTTTGTGTTAGATTTAAAATCAAGTCCTTGTCACACATCTTCATAACCTTATACTACACCCAGTGCAATATTACATCATAATCGTATTACAATAAATTCCAACCAACCCTCTTTTTATTTTTCACTTTTTATTCTTTATTTTTTTTTAATTTACCATTACTTGCTTACTATTCTAAACTATTATTTTAGAACAGATAACAAGTGCAAGCTATTTTGTCAAACTTGTGCCATAAAGAAGAATTAGATTTTTTTTTTTTTTTCAACAAGTCGGCAGTCTCCCACCGAGGTAGGGTGACCCAAAAAGAAAGAAAATCCCCAAAAAGAAAATACTTTTATCATCATTCAACACTTTCACCACATTCATACATAATCACTGTCTTTGCAGAGGAGCTCAGATACGACAGCTGAGAAAAGTCCCTCCCAGCTGTCACTATCTCAGACCCCTCCTTTAAAGTGCAGGCATTGTACTTCTCATTTCCAGGACTAAAGTCCAACTAAATCAATTAACTGGTTTCCCTGAATCCCTTCACAAAATGTTACCCTGCTCGCACTCCAACAGATCGTCATGTCCCAAAAACCATTCTTCTCCATTCACTCCTATCTAACACGCTCACACATGCTTGCTGGAAGTCCAAGCCCCTCGCCCACAAAACCTCCTTTACCCCTTCCCTCCAACCTTTTCTAGGACGACCCCTACCCCGCCTTCCTTCCCCTACAGATTTATACGCTCTCCAAGTCATTCTACTTTGATCCATTCTCTCTAAATGACCAAACTACCTCAACAACCCCTCTTCAGCCCTCTGACAAATACTTTTAGTAACTCCACACCTTCTCCTAATTTCCACATTCCGAATTTTCTGCATAATATTTACACCACACATTGCCCTTAGACTGGACATCTCCACTGCCTCCAGCCTCCTCCTCGCTGCAGCATTTGCAACCCATGCTTCACACCCATATAAGAGTGTTGGTACCACTATACTTTCGTACATTCCCTTCTTTGCCTCAATGGATAACGTTTTTGTCTCCACAGATACCTCAACGCACCACTCACCTTTTTCCTTCATCAATTCTATGGTTAACCTCATCCTTCATAAACCCATCCGCTGACACGTCAACTCCCAAATATCTGAAAACATTTACTTCTTCCATAATCCCTCTCTCAATGTGATATCCAATTTTTCTTTATTTAAATCGCTTGATACCCTCATCACCTTACTCTTATCTATGTTCACTTTTAACTTTCTACCTTTACACACTCCCAAACTCATCCACTAACCTTTGCAACTTTTCTTTAGAATCTCCCATAAGCACAGTATCATCAGCAAAAAGTAACTGTGTCAACTCCCATTTTGCATTTAATTCTCCATAATTTAATCCCACCCTCTCCCCAACACCCTAGCATTTACTTCTTTTACAACCCCATCTATAAATATATTAAACAACCATGGTGACATTACACATCCCTGTCTAAGACCTACTTTTACCGGGAAGTAATCTCCTCTCTCCTACACACCCTAACCTGAGCCTCACTATCCTCATAAAAACTCTTTACAGCCTTCAGTAACTTACTACCTATTCCATACACTTGCAACATTTGCCACATTGCTCCCCTATCCACTATCATATGCCTTTTCTAAATCCATAAATGCAATAAAACTTTTCTACCTTTATCTAAATACTGTTCACATATATGCTTCACTGTAAACACTTGATCTACACATCCCTACCCACTCTAAAGCCTCCTTGCTCATCTGCAATCCTACTCTCTGTCTTACCTCTTTCATACATTTATTAAACAAAATACCAACCACTCCAGCACTATATCCCCCTGCTTTTAACATTTCTGTCATGATTCCGTCAATTCCAGCTGCTTTACCCCCTTTCATTCTACGTAATGCCTCCGCACCTCCCCCACTCTGCATCCTGCTCTTCTTCACTCCTAAACGATGTTGTACCTCCCTGGCCAGTACATGAGATTACCGCCTCCCTTTTTTCATCGACATTTAAAAGTTCCTCAAAATATTCCCGCCATCTACCCAATACCTCCAGCTCCCCATCTACTAAATTAGAAATATCCCTGTATTATATAATTACTCATTTAGATCTACTATTTATAAACTTAATTGTTTTCATTATTTTTTCTTTTAACTACCATTACCTACACACTATTAACTTTAAATTATCACTTCCTGTACCAAAAAAATATTGTGTTCAGTAAATTTCCTTAGCTAGTAAGATAAATATGTTTAGTATCATAATATTAAGTTTAACATAATACTTTGTTTAAAAGTCAAATTGTAGAATCACAATGAATCATATGATTACAAGCATTGATCCTGATATCAACCTTTTATTAAATGACTCGCATGCATCAAACAGCAACTGTAATTATTATACAGCAGACCAAGCAGACATTGCTCAGAGCCAACAATAACATTACAATCTTTAATTACAATGACAGATCATTGAGCAAACATTACGATGATCTCACAGCATTGCTCAATTCCCTGCATACCTGTAAGTCAATCATCACACTCACTGAGACATGGCTAAAGCCTGGTACTACAAATGTCTATACCATTCCTGGTTACATAGCCATACACAACTGTAGGACAGACCAGCAAGGGGGTGGAACAGCTATATACAGTGGTACCCCGAGTTTTGAAATGCTCCCAACTCGACCAATTATGTAAGTGTATTATTGTAAGTGCTTTTGTAAGTATATTTTTGGGGGGTCTGAAACAGACTAAACTAATTTACATTATTCCTTATGGGAAAAAATTCATTCGGTAACGGCACTTTTAACAGCCTTCTGGAACAAAGAAAGTTCGAAACTCGGGGTACCACTGTACTAGTCAAATCAACTTTAATGTATAAATAATTCTTGCACAAGGGATGAACATGGAGAATATCTTTCTTTTTTTTCAACATGTCGGCCGTTTCCCACCGAAGCGGGGTGGCCCAAAAGGAAAAACGAAAGTTTCTCCTTTTACATTTAGTAATATATACAGAAGCGGGGGTTACTAGCCCCTTGCTCCCGGCATTTTAGTCGCCTCTTACGACACGCATGGCTTACGGAGGAAGAATTCTGTTCCACTTCCCCATGGAGATGGAGAATATATTATAGCTAAATTTAAATCAAAAGACCTTCAAAAACCCCTCACAGTGATAAACATCTACAGAGTACCACAGTCAAACATTTACCACTTTAGTGAAAAATAAGGAAACATGATAACTGATGCACACATGAACAAAGACCATTTGCTGCTCACAGGCGCTTTCAACATAAATCTCCTACATGAGCAGGACCCACAAGTAACGGAATTCATGAACACTGAGCAACTGCTTGTTGCTACCAACAATAACAAATCCTACAAGAATCTCAGAGACTAGTACGTATCTCCTTATTGGACCACATCTGGACATAATCAGGCATAATCACTGACAACACCACAGACCACTACCCTACCTTTCTCATAACCAGCCTAGGTAAATTGCCCCAAGACACTACTAAAGCTACCTTCAGACTACATAACAAGACAGCTGTTAATAACTTTATAACAGCTATAATTAACATCGACTGACACAATGAGATAGAATCATACTCAGATACTGATGAATGTATTAATAATTTTCTAAAAAAAAAAAAAAAAAAAAACACTACCTCTATAACAAACATTGCCCTAAAAAACTAAACAGATCACAGCAGAGAGACTGAATAGTCCCTGGCTAACACCCAGCATCCTAAAATCCATTAACACAAAGCACCTATATGAAAAACAGTACAGAATGGGTCAAATAACCAGAGACCACTAAGCGTTACTTGTCAATCCTTACAAGTCTGATAAGAAAGTAAAAAAAATTGTATTATGAGAACAGGTTACATAACATAAAAGGTGATATGAAAAAGACCTGGAAAACCCTATCTGAAATTCTTGGAACTAAAAAGATATCCAAAAATAAAACAATCAAATTAACTAAATCAGATGAACCCCAGCTACCACCAACTGAAACAGCAAACAGACTCAATGTTTTCTTCTCCACCATAAGAAAGAATCTAGCGAGTAAGATCCCAAGCTCAAACACCCGTCCATCAGACTACCTCACAGGCACCTACCCGAATACACTATTCCTAGCTCCAACCAACCCAACAAAAGTCTCAATCATCATCAACACCCTTAAAAACAAGGCAGGAGATATAAATAACTTACCACCATTTATGTAGAAAAAAGCTTCTTAAGTACTATCACCAATAATTGCAACACTCTTTAACAAATCCATCGAAACAACCACCTTCCCATCAATTCTTAAAATAGCGAGGAGTCACCCCGATCCACAAAGGCGATCAAGCAGACTTGAATAACTATAGACCAATATCTAACTTACCTCTGCCCTCTAAAATCTTTGAAAAATTAATTCATAGGAAGATCTATTCCTTTCTCGTCTCACACAACATACTCAACCCCTGTCAGTTTGGATTCAGGACTAATAAAAGCACAAATGATGTTATTATATACATGCTAGAACTAATATACACCCCTCTCAAGAATAAAGAGGTCCCGCTGGGAATCTTCATTGATTTATGTAAAGATTTTGATACAGTTGACCATGATTTGCTGCACATTAAATTAACACACTATGGCATAAGAGGGCACTCCCTCAACTACCTAATCATACCTTAGTAACAGAAACCAATATGTATACACAAACGGAGCTAACTCTTCCACACAACCAATTACAGTAGGCGACCTGCAAGGAAGTGTCCTTGGCCCACTCTTCCTCATTTACATCAATGACCTACCGAATGCACCACAACTACTCAAACCCATATTATTTGCAGATGACACAACATATGTCTTCTCTCATCCAAACCCAGTCATACTAGCCAACACTGTTAATATTGAATTGCAGAAAAGATCTACCTGGATGGGAAGTGGAATAGAATTCTTCCTCCGTAAGCCATGCGTGTCGTAAGAGGCGACTAAAATGCCGGGAGCAAGGGGCTAGTAACCCCTTCTCCTGTATATATTACTAAATGTAAAAGGAGAAACTTTCGTTTTTCCTTTTGGGCCACCCTGCCTCGGTGGGAAATGGCCGACGTGTTGAAAGAAGAAAGATCTACCTGGATGATGACTAATAAGCTTACTCTCAATACTGATAAGACCTATTTCATTCAATTTGGAAACAGAGCTACAAATGTTCCACTTAACATAACGCTCAATGGTTCACCCATCACAAGACTCGCAGAGGGAAAATTCCTAGGGATCCATCTTGACAGCCTCAAATTCCAGACACATATACAACAAATTTCTAAGAAAATCTCCAAAACAGTAGGCATACTATCAATAATATGGTACTATGTTCCACAATCAGCTCTCCTTGCACTGTATCATTCACTTATCTACCCTTATCTCACCTATGGAATTTGTGCATGGGGATCAACAACATTTAATCACCTAAGACCACTAATAACCCAACAAAAGGCTGCAGTCAGAATGATAAATTCCCACTCCAGACAACATACTCCACCAATATTCAAAAGTCTAAAACTACTCACAGTCAAGAACATCCATATTTATTATTGTGCCTACTACATTTATAGAACACTACACTCAAACATAAACCCTCCACTGAAACTTCTCCTCACCAACCTTAACAGGACGCACGACCATAACACTAGACAGATCACTGTTTGATGTACCCAGTGTCCATATCACACTGTCCAAAAACTATGCACATAAAGGGCCCCAGAATTTGGAATTCATTACCAGTAAATACTAAAGTAACCCAGTCTGAACATCAATTTAAGACTTCTCAAAAACCACATACTCACCCTAAACTAAAAACTCAATATGCACACAATACTTAACTTTACCAAATAATATAATTTAATTATTTACTTTGATATAAACAATCTGCAAAATACTTTCAAATTGTCCCAATGTTATATCCCCAGATTGTTAATTTGAGTAAACTTGCTGTCTGTTATAATTAAAAACAGATGTACAACTCAATCAAACTATGATCACTTTCTCTAGTAGTATTAAGTAGTCTGTAAGCCATTAAATATAGTCTGCCCATAATGCCATGGCATGACAGTGGCTCTCTTTGCACTGCAACTCTTTATTGTAATTATATAATCTCAATGTAAACTGCAACGCATTGTAATTATATAATCTCAATGTAAACTTGCAAGGAAATAAAAAGTTGAATTTGAATTTTGAATAGAAACCCACAGTGAATGATTTCACCCAGGCATTGCCAGTATGTGAAAGATATTAGGGAAACCTGACTACCAGTTTGATGGTCAACCGCGGTGAAGAGAAATTGAACACAAGCGGAAAGCCTGAAAACTTATGTAAATATGTTTATATGACTAGGTGGAAATTTATTTTTATGCATATACTGAATTTACATTAAGAAATTATTTTGTCATCGCATGCACCACACAAAATATGAATGATCTAAGACCTAGAATTGTTGGGTAACATATGTGGTTTTTCAACCTTACCCAAAATACTAATCATACAAATTAAAATAAAAACCTTAAGTGAAAGAGACTAAAGCTCAGATTCATGATCAGTTCATCATATAGCTTAAAACAACCAATTTGGTTTCTGAACTGGATAAAAGATTAAATTTTGTTGGCTTGTGTGAATTTAATCCACATTTGGGACAACATAAAAACTTTTTGTTATTACAAATCTAAAAAATAATCACTAATTTCAGAATTATAAAGTAAAAGCCTTAAAAGTGTTAAAGAACTAAAAGTCAGATTATATCAGTTCATCATAGCTAGCTTAAAACAACCAATTTGGTTTCTGAACTGGATAAAAGATTAAATTTTGTTGGCTTGTAATTACCACATTTGGACAACATAACTTGTTTTTTTTACAAATGCTATAAATTAAGTGACTAATTTCAGTTTAATTAAAGGCTAGTTAAAATAGGTTAAAAAAATTCAAATTATCTTCAGTTTCTCAGATTTCTACGTGTACCATACTTGGCAAGTCTCTTCACAGTTGCACCTTTCCAGGCAAGTTGCTAGAGGAAATGGAAGCTTGGATTGAAGGGACAGTGCAACATTCCCTAAGAGATAGCAAAAATAATAATTAGAATTAATGAACACTATGTCAAGAAAATGGAATATAAAAATGTTAATATGACAGTACACAATCTCTCATGATCAATAAATATGTTGTCAAGTTTGTGTGAGGATTACATTCCTAGAGGTGCCACAATATTTTTTACCACAGCCGTCTCCTACCAAGAATAGAATGACCAGGAAGGTGCATAAATCTGGGGTGGAAGTAGGGGTTGGGGGTGGACCCAGGATGTGTTGGGGGGGGGGGGAAAGAGGTGTATTTGAGTGCTAGGGGACATGGGCATCCAGCAGGCTAGTGTGAGCATGTAAGATCAGAGTGAATAGAGGGATACAATTTTTATGGCTTGAGGTGTTGCTAGAGTGTGAGCAAGGTATTTATAAAAGGAGTCAGGGAAATATAGTTAGCCAGACTAGTCCTGGAGGTGGGAAGTATAGTGCCTGCACTCTCAAGGGCAAGGCTGTTATGTTGTCTTATTATAAATGGTATACAAGTAAAATATGCAATCAGTAGGATGTTTTTAAACAAACATTTTGACTGCTACAGGCTTCATCAGTCAAATACAGAGGTGATTACAATGTTGGAGACAGTAGAAGTGGAAAGAGAAACTGAGGTCGTCAGTCCCTCAGCCTTGATGGAAGATGGTCAGTGGATTAGTCTAAAGTAGAAGTATGAGACCAGAAACTTGTATAGCAGAACCTGATTTTGCAGTTATGTGGGTCATTTGACTTTTAATGTCTACTTTTGGCAAGACATCTATTGACTTAATGGTGTTTTTTTTTATCCCTCTACCTTGGTGGGAGATGGCTGGTGCTGAAAAAAACCCCAGAAGAATCACTTTTCTCACTTTCACAACCATAAAAATTTAGTTTTTTTTGTTTTATTTTTAAGTTTACATTAATCAATTTCATCTTAAGAGCTGAACTTGCAATAGATCAATAATATATTAATTCTATTTATTTATAATGATCATAGTAAAGCACAAAGAGAATAATACCTGTGAGTCTAAGGCAGCTTTCACTGCTGATACAAGATACCCTGAAGAAAATGGACCACTGGTTGAGTTATTATCAACACTGTTGTCAATGTGCCTCATGCCACTCAACATATCTTGAGCCTTAGTTATCATCTCTTCACTTTTCCCATAATATGCACTATACCTCTCAGATACTGATGCTAGTGTGCTATTGCTAGTAGTGGTAATGCCTTTACATTCCTTGCTAGTAACATCTGACTTTGCTGTTAATTTCCCACTGCAATTACTAATACCAAAGCTTTCAGGAGAACTGCTTGCTTGGTCTTGCCCTTTATATTCTATATTTACTGGAGTTTCTACTAAAACTTTCTGAACACTTGGTTCATGGGTCTTATCTATATTCGTTTCATGTTTTAATTTACTATTACAGTGCTCACGATTACTGTACGATTTCAAGTCACGTAAATGATCACTACACTGCTGAGAGAGCAGCTCTTTATTTGGACACCATGGAAGACTGCTTCCCACTGATGTGCACTTCTCACCTTCATTGTGACCTAGAATAATTATTGTATTGTTACAACAGGACACTGGGTATCAATATCAACATAACCACATTATGAACTAGCTCATTTTTATTACATTAAAAAAGAATGACTAAATACATGTAAATTAAAATTAAATTTTTCTATTACAGTGGTCCCTCGGTTTTCGTGCATCTCCAAACTCGAACATTTATGTAAGTGTATTTTCGTAAGTGCTGTTGCAAGTGTATTTTTGGGGGTCTGAAATAGACTAACCTACGTGACATTATTTCTTAAGGAAGTAAATTGTCTCGTAATGGCACTTGAGCAGCATTCTGGAACGAATTTTCGGCGAAAACCGAGGGACCACTGTACTTTCGCCTCTGTGGGATATGGCTAGTGTGTTGAAAAAAAAATCATCCGAATTTATTACACAGTGGAACCTTGGTTGTCGACTGCATTACTTGTTGAACAAATTGGTTTTCAAATGAGTAATTTGACAAAAAAAATGTCCTGGTTTTCATATGTTCTCTTGGTTGTCAACTGAGAACCAAGACCTGGAAGGAAGAAGAAAAAAGTAATAAGTGCTGAAACTCAATCCTTCAAGCCTAGTAGGAGTTGGTTTGATAATTTTAAGAAAAGTAGCATTCATAGTGTGGCTTGACATGGGGAGGCTGCCAGTGCTGACAAGTGGCTGCTGAAAAGTATGTTACTGAATTCCAAAAGTACATAGAGGCTAAGGGGTTTGTCCCCCAACAAGTGTTTAATTGTAATGAGACAGGCCTTTTCTGGAAGAAAATCCCCAAGAGGACTTACATAATTTAAGAGGAAAAGTCAATGCTAAGACAAGCCAATGAAAGACAGGATCACTCTGTTACTGTGTGGTAATGCAAGTGGGGACTTGAAATTGAAGCCCTTACTTGTTCATCATTCCAAAAATCCACAAGCTTTTAAGAAGAATAAAGTTATGAAAAACAAATTGGAAGTAATGTGGAGAGCCAACATGAAAGCTTGGGTAACAAGACAATTTTTTTTTATTGAGTGGGTTCATGAGGTCTTTGCTCCCACTGTCATAAAGTACCTCATTAAAAAATAATTGTCACTCAGGGCCCTTTTACTTATGGATAATGCTCCTGCTCACCCTCCAAGCTTGGAAAACGAATTGCTGGAGGAGTTGTTTTATAACTGTAAAGTTCTTGCCAGGCTGTGGTTCATACGTTGGACTGCGTGCGGCCAGCAGTAACAGCCTGATTGATCATGCCCTGATCCAACATGAGGCCTGGGCACAGACCTGGCCACAGGGGCATTGACCCCTGGAACTCTCTCCAGGTAAACTCCAGGTAACACCACTCCTCTCATCCAGCCCATGGACCAGTAGGTCATATCTAACTTCAAGAAACTACACCAAAGTACTTTTTGAAAGGCGCTTTGAAATCCCTTCACAAACAAATTTAACCCTCAGGGAGTTCTGGAAGGACCATTTCAATATCCTCATCTGCTTGAGTCTTACTGACAAAGCCAGGGGGGAAAATGTCTTCCAGGATCATGCAGTCAGCATGGAAGAAATTGTGGCTTGACTGTCAGCCAGGGATTTTGAAGGCTTTGAAGATGAGCCTGAGCTGGTAGAGGATATTGTGTCCCTGGGGAAGACCTTAGGCCTAGAGGTGACTGAAGATGTGGAGGAGTTGGTGGAGGAGCATAGAACCGAACTAACTACAGAAGAACTTGTAGACCTTCAGAAGGAGCAGCAACAGATTGCAGCGGAGGAGCTGTCATCAGAGGAAGAGGGAATGGATGTGCCCATTGTACTTGTTAAGGAAAGTGTGCTAAATGGCATGAAGTGCAGGAGTTTGCTGAAAAACACCATCCAGACAAAGCAGCGACCATTCGTCTCTCTAACATGTACAATGACTTTGTAATGTCTCAATTTAGACGAGTGTTAAAACGGAGCCTGAAACAAACCTCGCTGGACAAGTTTTTATTGAGAAAGAACCAGTGAGCCAGAACAAGGTGTTAGTTGTAACAAAAAAAAAAAAAAAAAAAAAAAAAAAAAAACACACCAGGACAGTTACCCGACAAATTAACCCTTTGAGGGTCAAGCCGTAGTTCTACGCCATGAGCTCAGCTCACTCAGATAAGCTGTGAGTGGTAAATTTGGGCCTATATATGAGATAATGCATCTATGTGGTAAGTGTGCACCATACAAAACAAATCCTGCAGCATGCAGTGCATGAGAAAAAAAATTCACCATTTTTTTGGATTGAAACACCGACTGTGTATTTTCATAGTTTTTACGGTTGTATTCACGGTTTCTTGGTTTCATTTGATAGAATGGAAGATATATTACAGAAATAGAGATGATTTTGATTGCTTTTATTACTGAAAATAGCTTGAAATTGAGCTCAAAGTAGCAGAAATGTTCAATTTTTGCCAATGTTCAAGAGTAAACAAATGAAGTCACGTGTCCAATACACGTCAACTGGTGGGTCTAATATACGTTCATAAATGCACTGATATTCATGCAATTATTACAATATTGCGTAAGAGTAAATCTTCTATTTTTTGGTGTGAATAAAAATTCTTTATGTAAATAAAAGTTTGGGGTGCCAGGTGTAAATGATAATGGGAGCCCTTTGATTGAACTTTGTATAGAAAGGGGTTTAGTTATAGGTAATACATATTTTAAGAAAAAGAGGATAAATAAGTATACAAGATATGATGTAGGGCGTAATGATAGTAGTTTGTTGGACTATGTATTGGTAGATAAAAGACTGTTGAGTAGACTTCAGGATGTACATGTTAATAGAGGGCCACAGATATATCAGATCACTTTTTAGTTATAGCTACAGTGGGAGTAAAAGGTAGATGGGATACAAGGAAAATAGAATCAGTAAGTAAGGGGAGGTGAAGGTTTATAAACTAAAAGGAGGCAGTTAGGATAAGATATAAACAACTATTGGAGGATAGATGGGCTAGTGAGAGTGTAGGCAATGGGGTTGAAAATGTATGGGATAGATTTAAAAATGTAGTGTTAGAGTGTTCAGCAGAAGTTTGTGGTTACAGGCGAGTGGGTGCGGGAGGGAAGAGGAGCGATTGGTGGAATGATGATGAAAAAGAGAGTAGTAAGGGAGAAAAGTTAGCATATGAGAGGTTTTTACAAAGTAGAAGTGATGCAAGGAGGGAAAGTATATGGAGAGAAAAGAGGGTTAAAAGAGTGGTGAAGCAATGTAAAAAGAAAAAATGAGAGAGTGGGTGAGATATCAGCAAATTTTGTTGAAAATAAGAAAAAGTTTTGGAATGAGATTAATAAGTTGAGGAAGCCTAGAGAACAAATGGATTTGACAGTTAAAAATAGGAGAGGAGAGTTATTAAAGGGAAAGTTATTAAATGGAGAGTTAGAGGTATCGGGAAGATGGAGAGAATATTTTGAGGAGTTGTTAAATGTTGATGAAGACGGGGAAGCTGTGATTTCGTGTGTAGGGAAAGGAGGAATAACATCTTGTAGGAGTGTGGAAGAGCCAGTTGTGAGTGTAGGGAAGTTCGTGAGGCAGTGGGTAGAATGAAAGGGGGTAAGGCAGCTGGGATTGATGGGATAAAGATAGAAATGTTAAAAGCAGGTGGGGATATAGTTTTGGAGTGGTTGGTGCTATTATTTAATAAATGTATGGAAGGGTAAGGTACCTAGGGATTGGCAGAGCGTGTATTGTTCCTTTGTATAAAGGCAAAGGGGACAAAAGAGAGTGCAAAAATTATAGGGGAATAAGTCTGTTGAGTGTACCTGGTAAAGTGTATGGTAGAGTTATTATTGAAAGAATTAGAGTAAGACAGAAAGTAGGATAGCAGATGAACAAGGGGGCTTTAGGAAAGGTAGGGGTGTGTAGACCAAGTGTTTACAGTGAAACATAGGTGAACAGTATTTGGATAAGGGTAAAGATGTTTTTGTGGCATTTATGGATTTGGAAAAGGCGTATGATAGGGTAGATAGGGGGCAATGTGGCAGATGTTGCAGGTGTATGGAATAGGAGGAAGGTTACTGAAAGCAGTGAAGAGTTTTTATGAGGATAGTGAGGCTCAGGTTAGAGTGTGTAGGAGGAAGGGGACTATTTCCCAGTAAAAGTGGGCCTTAGACAAGGATGTGATGTCACCGAGGTTGTTCAATATATTTATAGATGGGGTTGTAAGAGAAGTGAATGCAAGGGTCTTGGCAAGAGGTGTTGGGCTAAAAGATAAAGAAGCAAATACAAAGTGGGAGTTGTCACAGTTGCTTTTGCTGATGACACTGTTCTTTTGGAGATTCTGAAGAGAAGTTGCAGAGGTTGGTGGATGAATTTGGTAGGGTGTGTAAAGAAGAAAATTGAAAGTGAATATAGGAAAGAGTAAGGTGATGAGGATAACAAAGAATAGGTGACGAAAGATTGGATATCAGATTGGAGGGAGAGAGTATGGAGGAGGTGAATGTATTCAGATATTTGGGAGTGGACATGTCGGCGGATGGGTCTATGAAGGATGAGGTGAATCATAGAATGATGAGGGGAAAAGGGTGAGTGGAGCACTTCGGAGTCTGTGGAGACAAAGAACCTTGTCCATGGAAGTAAAGAGGGAATGTGAGAGTATAGTTATACCAACGCTCTTATATGGGTGTGAAGCATGGGTGATGAATGTTGCAACGAGGAGAAGGCTGGAGGCAGTGGAAATGTCATGTCTGAGGTCAATGTGTGGTGTGAATATAATGCAGAGAATTCGGAGTTTGGAAATTAGGAGGAGGTGCGGGATTACCAAAACGATTGTCAGAGAGCTGAGGAGGGGTTGTTGAGGTGGTTTGGACATGTAGAGAGAATGGAGCGAGACAGAGTGACTTGAGTGTGTATAAATCTGTAGTGGAGGGAAGGCGGGGTAGGGGTCGGCCTAGGAAAGGGTGGAGGGAGGGTAAAGGAAGTTTTGTGTGCGAGGGCTTGGACTTCAGCAAGCATGTGTGACGTATTTGATAGGAGTGAATGGAGGCATATGGTTTTTAATACTTGACGTGCTGTTGGAGTGTGAGCAAAGTAGTACAGTGCCGGCACTCTGAAGGAGGAGTGTTAATGTTGCAGTTTTATAACTGTAGTGTAAAGCACCCCTCTGGCAAGACAGTGATGGAGTGAATGATGATGAAAGTTTTTCTTTTTCGGGCCACCCTGCCTTGGTGGGAATCGGCCGATGTGTTAATAAAAAAAAAAAAAAAAAAAAAAAAAACGGAATTCATCTGTAAAACCTGGAAATGTAACTAATAAACAGAGGAAATGTTATTTTAGTGTCAGGAATGCCTGCATTCTTTATTCTGGACCCTATTTTGAAATTCGGCAGTTTCTTGGGGTCAATCAATAAAATAGAAGTAATACGTACTAGGAAAATAGCTAAGAATTTGGATGACTGGAATAAAATAGGAGTCAAAGTGGTTAAAATCGCTGATGCGTAAATACTGCTGACAAAAAAATTAGCAAGTGTAATTTCGTTAGTTTTCCATCAAATTTCAAACTTTTTGTTTTATTACCTTTGGAAAAGGATTCTCTACCATTTCATAAGAAACATTTTTTTTTTTTTTAAATTCTTGGACCCTTAAAGGTTTAATAGAAGGTAATTCTCCTTCCAAGCAGTAACATACCCTTCCTCTTCCTCTGACAGGTAAGAGGCAGTTAAATTTTCATTTAATGTACAGTGGAACTTTGGTTTTCGTTTGCCCTGGTTTTCGTTGAATTCGGTTTTCGACGACTTTTTTTTTTTTTTTTTTTTTTGTCAAAATTTTGTCCGTTTTCGTTCATCTCAGTTTACATCAGTCTGCCGTACCGAACGTGTCTGCCTGCCCGCGCCCACACAAAGCATCACCATGTTCCGAGTCAGTCTGGCTTTGTTTCTCGTTGAGTGAGCATTACCCTGCGCATTCATCCGAAACATTTTGTAATAATCCATTGTTTTTTGTGCTTGTTTACTGAGTTCAACTACTAAATAAGCCATCATGGGGCCAAAGAAAGTTCCGAGTGCCAGCCCTTTGATAAAGTAGGCGAGAAACACGATAGAATTCAAGAAAGAAAGAAATAGCAAAGTACAGGGTTGGATGTGACCGGCCAGGATGTGGAAGAGTTGGTGGACGACCACAGGGAAGAGCTAACCACTGAAGAGCTGCAAGACCTTCAACTGGAACAGCAACAGACCGCAGCTGAGGAAATTGCTTCAGAGGAAAAGAGGGGAGAATGTGCCTTCTTCAGTGATTAAGGACATGTGTGCCAAGTGGAGTGAGTTGCAAAGTTTTGTGGAGAAATATCACCCTAACAAAGCTGTTGCAAGCCGTCTGCAACATGTTCAATGACAATGCTTTGTCCCATTTTAGGCAAATCTTATAGACACCAGAAACAGACCTCTGGACAGATTTTTTTGTGTGACAGGGGTGCAGTGACTCAAGCTGGTCCTAGTGCCAGTAAAAGACAAAGGGAAGTAACCCCGGATAGGGACTTGATACCTGAAGTCCTTATGGAAGGGGATTCCCCTTCCAAACAAACTTTCCTCCCTCTCCCCTCCTCGCCATCTTCTATATGCCAACAAGAATCTTCAATAAAGGTAAAAGTGATTTAAATGTTCATTTATCCATTTCATTAGTACTTTATTTCTCATTGTTTTCTCTATGTAAAACTATAGTTATTCTCTATAAAATGTATTTTTTGTTAATACTTTTGGGTGTCTGTAATGGATTAATCAGATTTACATTATTTCTTATGGGAAATATTGCTTCAGTTTTTGTCGAATTCGGTTTTCGTCAGACTTTCAGGAACAAATTAAAGACGAAAACCAAGGTTCCACTGTATTATGTTCTAATCAAAGTTCTACTGCATGTAGGAGAATTATTTTAAAAGATTATTGAAATTGATGGACAAAAGTGTCACTCACATTCAGTACAAATAATACCTTAAATATAAATATATTCAGTACAAATACCTTAAAAGTACTACACTAGGATAAAGCTCAATATATAACAATACTGACCTTGAAGTTTAATGCACAAGAGTTCTGAAACTGGAACACTAGTATCCAAAGAAGATGAAAGAGTCCATGATGGAATATGATTGTCTTTAATTGGGAAGTTTCGTGCTAACATTTGGGTAAACCAATCAGAAAACCCACACAAGCCATCATGTAGGATTTGTCCTTGTCCTTGCTCCAGAAGCAGAAACTAAAAAAAATATACAATATGAAGATTAACAAATAAAAAAAATAATGATATTGTAGTGGGGAACGTTAGGCAGATGTTTAGGGAATTTTTAATCGAGAATTTTGTACCATGTTTTTGAGAAGAGTGCATGCTATTAAGGACAAAGAATCCTGAAGTGCTAGGGGTAGATCAATTTTAATTTCCAAAAATTAAATAATGATTACAAAATTAGGAGACTTATTGAAAACGTTTTGAAAAAGCCCCCAGTTATGCTGAGAATTTTGGGGCAGAGTAGGTAATACATAATTTATGAAGTACACAAGGTGTCATGAATGGAACCGAAGCAACCATAGTACTAGGGGGAGAGCACAACTTTGTAGTACCCACAGTCAGTGGTCAGGCTTCAAACACCTTTTATTGTACAGCAATAAAGGAATGGAACAGACTGCCTGCACATGTCAAAGCCAGTCATAGCATGAGCCAGTTCAAGAAGAGCCAAAAGGTACCTAATGAATGTAGTGACAAAGGGAGGAGAATGACTTTTTTTGTAGCTAACACACATGTAAAATAAATAAATAAAATATTTATTTCTTCGCAAAGGTTACAATATGGGTTTACATATCATAATATGATTGGAGCAAAGAAAGCCACTATCATGCAGAGGCATTTTTAGCAGACTTAACCTAATACTTATTGACTACTTAAGCCTAGACAGGTGAATAGTAGATTACAAACAGTCAATATTTCACACTATTATTAGTATGAGGTAGTACAATTAATGATACAATCATAATTTTTTAAGCTCGTAATTAAGCTCTTTTACAGTGGTAGAATACAAATACATATTTTATATTTCAATTTATTATTAATGTGTGAGGTAGTACAATTTATGATACAATCATTTGTGATAAAATCAGTTATATAAACAACAAATTTTACCTTATTCCTAGTATATATCTCCTTTATAGTATGATAATATATCTCATTTATAGTATAATAATTAGGTATTAAAAGGACCCCAATGGAAATAAGTCACTGACTTTTTGGGTTATCCTACGTTCTCTACACGTATACTGCTATGTATGATAATCTATGTATTTAACTGTATTAGTGTATACCTGAATAAACCTACGTACTTTCAGTCTCTCCCTCGTTCTCTGTCCCTCGTTCCCTCGTTCTCTCGTTGTCTCGTTCTCTTTCATTGTCTCTCATTCTCTTTCCTCTCATTCTCATTCGTTTTTAAATAATTTACTCACCTCTCGCCCTATAAGACTACAAATATTTTAAGCAATGAGTGTACTGTATATGCATTTTGCATTTTATCGCTCTAGAGCGCTTTAAATGTAGTAGTATATTACGTGAGGGTGGGGTGTCCTTTCTTGGTACCATACCTCCTACACCTGACTTCCTACAAATAAATACTACTCACCTCTCACCCTACATTAAGACTACAAATATTTTGAGGTAAGTAATGAGTGTGCTGTGTATTTTAATTTTTATTGTTTTTTAATGCCTAGTTCTATTGCTAATAATTTCAATTTTTAATAATATGTTACCCCCTACTCACCCAAAACTAAATACTCATACTATAAGTTAATGTGAAAATTGCTCAATGTTATTTTCCTTAAGATAATCTCAATTTCATATTACCATTCGAGAATCTAAACACCTGTTACAATCTAATATCATATAATAATTTTAACAGTATATCATCATCATATTGTAATTTGAAAACAAATTTTAACTAGAATAAACTCAATAAATTTCTCTAATATTATTTACATAGTCTTTAAGTTACTAGATTAAGCTGCCCCTAATGCCATGGCATGTCAGTGGCTCTCCTTGCACTCAATTTATATTGTAACTACCAATACCTATGTAATCTGCAATGAAATAAAATTTATTTACTTTAATACAGTGGTACCTCGGTAAACATCCGCTTTGGAATAAGTCCAACTTGGTATACGTCCTGTTTGGACAAAAATTTTTGCTTGGTGTACGACCTTTGTTTGGAATACGACTCGTGTGCTAGAACTTGTATGGGCATTACCCAGACACAAGCCAATGAAAGATGGGTTAATTCTCTTTTTCTGTGCCAATGCAAGTTGGGATTGCAAACTGAAGCGGCTCTACTGATCTACTACTCTGAAAACCCGAGGGCCTTTAAAAAACAATGTGCAGAAAACTCTGTTACCTGTTATGTGGAGGTCAAACAGCATGGCTTGGGTAACCAGAGAATATTTCAGCAAATGGTTTAATGTTGTGTTTGGGTCAAGTGTAAAAAGTTATTTAGAGGAGAAAAACCTGCCTCTGAAGACCCTCCTCATAATGGACAATGCTCTAGCTCACCCTCCAAGCTTGCAGGACTATGTGCTGCTGGAGTTTGACTTCATCACTGTAAAGTTTCTCCCCCTAACACGACTCCTCTCATTCAGCCCATGGATCAGCAGGTCATCAGTAATGTCAAGAAACTTTACATTAAAGCACTATTCCAGAGGTGCTTTGAAGTGACCTCTGACACAAAGTTAACCCTGAGAGAGATTTGGAAGTTTCATACAGAACAATGAACTCTGCTTGGAGGAATTTGTGGCCAGAAGCAGTGGCTGAAAGTAAATTTGAGGGCTTTGAGGCTGTGTCTAAAGTGGGGATATTGTCTCTCTGGGCAGGTTCATGGGTCTGGATGTGAGTGATGGTGATGTGGAGGAGTTAGTGGAGGGGCACAGGGAAGAGCTGAACACTGAGGAGCTGCAAGAACTTGAGAAGGAGGAGCACAAGGCTAAGATGGTTGCACTCTCTTCAGGCTCGGAAGAGGAGACAGAGAAAGCCCCTACTTCATTAATCAAGGAAATCTTTGCCAAATGGATGGACATCAAAAACTTTGCAGAGAAGTACCACCCCAACAAAGCCCAAACAAGCCATAATAGCATTGTCTGGAATGACCAGACAATGTCACATTTCCGAAACATCCTGAGAAGGCAGAAGCAAAGTTCTTTGGATGGATTTTTAGTAAAAGTCAAACCTAGTTAACTTCAACCAGGTCCAAATAGGAAAAAAAAGACAGAAAAGAGAAGGGGACTCTCCTTCCTTCCAAACAATAACATTTCCTCCTCCTCCCTTCTCAGCACTCTCCTAGTAGGCACTCGACTCTTTTCAGCAGTGATGTTAAATTTGCATTTATTTCATCTAATTCTTTTGTATTTATGTAGTGTTTAAATTATTTTGTATTTATGCAGTGTTTAAATTATTTTATACAACCCCATCACTGATAGTCATTCATTATGATTTATCACGAATTCATGTATACACTGTAGGCATTATAAATGCGCAAGTGCCTAAGTAAGCTTTAATCCGACTATTTGGCATGATAGTTTTGTTAAGTGCTAGGGAAATTTTTGCATGGAAGACTGCTCCTTGCCATACTGCCAAAAAGAAAAGGCTAAATGATTGTGATTCACCTTACTTTAATGACTGGCTTGGAAACTTTTGCAAACCTATTAAGCATAATGGCTCGTGGCACTGACATGTCCTCTAAGGTGTGGGAGGGTACTGATTTCTACCCTTCATGAGTTAGCCTTATCAGTGTTTAAGGGACTTCAGGAATGCATCAAGAGGAAAGGTAATCCTACCAAATACTAGTTGGTAGACAGCAACCACCCAGGGAGGTACTACCATCCTGCCAGGTGAATGTGAAATAGAAACCTGAAACTGTTTTACATGATGGTAGGATTGCTGGTGTCTTTTTTTCTGTCTCATAAACATGCAAGATTTCAGGTACGTCTTGCTACTTCTACTTACACTTAGGTCACGCTACACAAACTTGTACAAGTTTATGTATACACACTCATCTGAGTTTTCTTTGATTTTATCTTAATAGTTCTTGTTCTTATTGCTTTTCCTTTCATATCCATGGGGAAGTGGAATAAGAATCTTTCCTCCATAAGCCATGCGTGTTGTAAAAGTAGACTAAAATGCCGGGAACAATGGGCTAGTAACCCCTTTTCCTGTATAGCTTACTAAAAAGAAGAAAACCGTCAAAGTGGGATGTTTGAATGTGCTTGGATGTTGTGCAAATGATAAGAAAGAGATGATTATAGATGTTATGAATGAAAAGAAGCTGGATGTCCTGGCTTTAAGTGAGACAAAGCTGAAGGGGGTAGGAGAGTTTCAGTGGGGAGAAATAAATGGGATTAGGTCAGGGGTTTCAAATAGAGTTAGAGCTAAAGAAGGAGTGGCAATAATGTTGAATAATCAGTTATGGTAGGTAAAGAAGGAATATAAATGTATAAATTCAAGGATTATGTGGAGTAAAATAAAGGTTGGATGTGAAAAGTGGGTTATAGTAAGTGTTTATGCACCTGGAGAAGAGAGAAGTGTAGAGGAGAGAGAGAGATTTTGGGAAATGTTGAGCGAGTGTGTGGGGAGTTTTGAACCAAGTGAGAGTAATTGTGGTTGGGGATCTTAATGCTAAAGTGGGTAAAAATGTTGTGGAGGGAGTAGTAGGTAAATTTGGGGTGCCAGGGGTAAATGTAAATGGGGAACCATTAATGGAGCTATGTGTAGAAAGAGATTTGGTAATAAGTAATACATTTTATGAAAAAGAGGATAAATAAATATACAAGGTATGATATAGCACGTAAGGAAAGTAGTTTGTTGGATTATGTATTGGTGGATAAAAGGTTGATGGGTAGGCTTCAGGATGTACATGTTTATAGAGGGGCAACGGATATATCGGATCATTATTTGGGGTGCCAGGGGTAAATGTAAATGGGGAACCATTAATGGAGCTATGTGTAGAAAGAGATTTGGTAATAAGTAATACATTTTATGAAAAAGAGGATAAATAAATATACAAGGTATGATATAGCACGTAAGGAAAGTAGTTTGTTGGATTATGTATTGGTGGATAAAAGGTTGATGGGTAGGCTTCAGGATGTACATGTTTATAGAGGGGCAACGGATATATCGGATCATTATGTGGTTGTTCAATATATTTATAGATGGGGTTGTAAGAGAAGTGAATGCGAGGGTCTTGGCAAGAGGTGTTGGGCTAAAAGATAAAGAAGCAAATACAAAGTGGGAGTTGTCACAGTTGCTTTTTGCTGATGACACTGTGCTTTTGGGAGATTCTGAAGAGAAGCTGCAGAGGTTGGTGGATGAATTTGGTAGGGTGTGTAAAAGAAGAAAATTGAAAGTGAATATAGGAAAGAGTAAGGTGATGAGGATAACAAAAAGAATAGGTGACGAAAGATTGGATATCAGATTGGAGGGAGAGAGTATGGAGGAGGTGAATGTATTCAGATATTTGGGAGTGGACATGTCGGCGGATGGGTCTATGAAGGATGAGGTGAATCATAGAATTGATGAGGGGAAAAGGGTGAGTGGAGCACTTGGAGTCTGTGGAGACAAAGAACCTTGTCCATGGAAGTAAAGAGGGAATGTATGAGAGTATAGTTATACCAACGCTCTTATATGGGTGTGAAGCATGGGTGATGAATGTTGCAACGAGGAGAAGGCTGGAGGCAGTGGAGATGTCATGTCTGAGGTCAATGTGTGGTGTGAATATAATGCAGAGAATTCGGAGTTTGGAAATTAGGAGGAGGTGCGGGATTACCAAAACGATTGTCCAGAGAGCTGAGGAGGGTTGTTGAGATGGTTTGGACATGTAGAGAGAATGGAACGAGACAGAGTGACTTCGAGAGTGTATAAATCTGTAGTGGAGGGAAGGCGGGGTAGGGTCGGCCTAGGAAAGGTTGGAGGAGGGTAAAGGAAGTTTGTGTGCGAGGGCTTGGACTTCCAGCAAGCATGTGTGAGCGTATTTGATAGGAGTGAATGGAGGCATATGGTTTTTAATACTTGACGTGCTGTTGGAGTGTGAGCAAAGTAACATTTATGAAGGGATTCAGGAAACCGGCAGGCCGGACTTGAGTTCTGGAGATGGGAAGTACAGTGCCGGCACTCTGAAGGAGGGGTGTTAATGTTGCAGTTTTATAACTGTAGTGTAAAGCACCCTTCTGGCAAGACAGTGATGGAGTGAATGATGATGAAAGTTTTTCTTTTCGGGCCACCCTGCCTTGGTGGGAATCGGCCGATGTGTTAATAAAAAAAATAAAAAAAATAAGCTACAGTTAGAGTAAAAGGTAGATGGGACAAAAAAAAAAAATGGCAACAGCAAGTAAGAGAGAGGTAAAAGTGTATAAACTAAGGGAGGAGGAAGTTAGGGTGAGATATAAGCAACTATTGGCAGAAAGGTGGGCTAGTGCAAGTATGAGTAGTGGGGGGGTTGAAGAGAGTTGGGATAGTTTTAAAAATGCAGTATTAGAATGTGGGGCAGAAGTTTGTGGCTATAGGAGGGTGGATGCAGGAGGAAAGAGGAGTGAGTGGTGGAATGAAGAAGTAAAGGGTGTGATAAAAGAAAAAGGTAGCTTATGAGAGGTTTTACAAAACAGAAGTGTTAATAGAAGAGAAGTACAGTGGTACCTGACTTACGATGGTCCCCAAACACACCCTTTATGTAAGTTTATTTTTAAATGCTTTGTAAGTGTAATTTGGGGTCTAAAAGGACTAGTCTTTACATCATTCTTATGGGGATAAATTCGTTTGGTAATGGCACTTGAACAGCATTCTGGAATGAAAAATATCGTAAGTCGAGGTACCACTGTATATGGAGGTAAAAGAAAGGTGAAGAGAGTGGTGAGAAGTGCAAAAGAAGACGGATGAAAGAATGGGAGAGGCTCTGTCAAGAAATTTTGCTGAAAACAAGAAAAAATTTTGGAGTGACATAAACAAGGTAAGAAAGCCTAGGGAACGAATGGATTTGTCAGTTAAAAACAGTAGGGGAGTTAGTAGATGGGGAGCTGGAGGTATTGGGTAGATGGCGGGAATATTTTGAGGAACTTTTAAATGTCGATGAAAAAGGGAGGCGGTAATTTCATGTACTGGCCAGGGAGGTACAACATCGTTTAGGAGTGAAAAGAGCAGGATGCGAGTGTGGGGAGGTGCGTGAGGCATTACGTAGAATGAAAGGGGGTAAATCAGCTGGAATTGACGGAATCATGACAGAAATGTTAAAAGCAGGGGGATATAGTGCTGGAGTGGTTGGTATTTTTGTTTAATAAATGTATGAAAGGGGAAGGTACCTAGGGATTGGCAGAGAGCATGTATAGTTCCTTTATATAAAGGGAAGGGGATAAAAGAGTGTAAAAATTATAGGGGAATAAGTTTACTGAGTATACCAGGTAAAGTGTATGGCAGGGTTATTATTGAAAGAATTTGAGGTAAGACAGAGAGTAGGATTGCAGATGAGCAAGGAGGCTTTAGAGTGGGTAGGGGATGTGTAGATCAAGTGTTTACAGTGAAGCATATATGTGAACAGTATTTAGATAAAGGTAGAGAAGTTTTTATTGCATTTATGGATTTAGAAAAGGCATATGATAGTGGATAGGGGAGCAATGTGGCAAATGTTGCAAGTGTATGGAATAGGTAGTAAGTTACTGAAGGCTGTAAAAGAGTTTTTATGATGATAGTGAGGCTCAGGTTAGGGTGTGTAGGGAGAGAGGGAGATTACTTCCCGGTAAAAGTAGGTCTTAGACAGGGATGTGTAATGTCACCATGGTTGTTTAATATATTTATAGATGGGGTTGTAAAAGAAGTAAATGCTAGGGTGTTGGGGAGAGGGGTGGGATTAAATTATGGAGAATTAAATGCAAAATGGGAGTTGACACAGTTACCTTTTGCTGATGATACTGTGCTTATGGGAGATTCTAAAGAAAAGTTGCAAAGGTTAGTGGATGAGTTTGGGAGTGTGTGTAAAGGTAGAAAGTTAAAAGTGAACATAGATAAGAGTAAGGTGATGAGGGTATCAAGCGATTTAAATAAAGAAAAATTGGATATCACATTGGAGAGAGGGATTATGGAAGAAGTAAATGTTTTCAGATATTTGGGAGTTGACGTGTCAGCGGATGGGTTTATGAAGGATGAGGTTAACCATAGAATTGATGAAGGAAAAAAGGTGAGTGGTGCGTTGAGGTATCTGTGGAGACAAAAAACGTTATCCATTGAGGCAAAGAAGGGAATGTACGAAAGTATAGTGGTACCAACACTCTTATATGGGTGTGAAGCATGGGTTGCAAATGCTGCAGCGAGGAGGAGGCTGGAGGCAGTGGAGATGTCCAGTCTAAGGGCAATGTGTGGTGTAAATATTATGCAGAAAATTCGGAATGTGGAAATTAGGAGAAGGTGTGGAGTTACTAAAAGTATTTGTCAGAGGGCTGAAGAGGGTTGTTGAGGTGGTTTGGTCATTTAGAGAATGGATCAAAGTAGAATGACTTGGAGAGCGTATAAATCTGTAGGGAAAGGAAGGCGGGGTAGGGGTCGTCCTAGAAAAGGTTGGAGGGAAGGGTAAAGGAGGTATTGTGGGCGAGGGCTTGGACTTCCAGCAAGCATGTGTGAGCGTGTTAGATAGGAGTGAATGGAGACGAATGGTTTTGGGACATGACGATCTGTTGGAGTGTGAGCAGGGTAACATTTGTGAAGGGATTCAGGGAAACCAGTTAATTGATTTAGTTGGACTTGAGTCCTGAAATGGGAAGTACAATGCCCTGCACTTTAAAGGAGGGTCTGGGATAGTGACAGCTGGGAGGGACAATTCTCAGCTGTCGTATCTGAGCTCCTCTGCAAAGACAGTGATTATGTATGAGTGTGGTGAAAGTGTTGAATGATGATGAAAGTATTTTCTTTTTGGGGATTTTCTTTCTTTTTGGGTCACCCTGCCTCGGTGGGAGACGGCCGACTTGTTGAAAAAAAAAAAAAAAAAGAGAAACCAATACATACTTTAAGCATTTTATTTCTAAAACAATAGTTTATAACAAGAGGTTTCATTTTCTATGTGATCTGTTTAGGCATGTGCATATTTATGACTCCTACTGAATTTGGTAGGGAATGTAAGACAAGAAAATTGAAAGTGAATATAGGAAAAAGTAAGGTGATGAGGATAACAAAATGATTAGATGATGAAAGATTGGATATCAGATTGGAGAGAGAGAGTATGGAGTAGGTGAATGTATTCAGATATTTAGGAGTGGACATGTCAGCAGATGGGTCTATGAAGGATGAGGTGAATCATAGAATTGATGAGGGGAAAAAGGCGAGTTGTGCACTGAGGAGTATGTGGAGACGAACTTTATCCATGAAAGCAAAGAGGAATGTATGAGAGTATAGTTATACCAATGCTCTTGTATGGGTGTGAGGCATGGGTTGTGAATGTTGCAACAAGAAGAAATCTGGAGGCAGTGGAGATGTCATGTCTGAGGGCAATGTGTGGTGTGAATATAATGCAGAGAATCTGTAGTTTGGAGATTAGGAGGTGGTGTGGGATTACCGAAACTATTATCCAGAGGGCTGAGGAGGGTTATTGAGATGGTTTGGACATGTAGAGAGGAAGGAACAAAATAGAATGACTTCGAGTGTATAAATCTGTAATGGAGGGAAGGCGGGGTAGGGGTCGGCCTAGGAAAGACTGGAGGGAGGGGGTAAAGGAGGTTGTGTGTGTGAGGGGCTTGGACTTCCAGCAAGCGTGCATGAGCATGTTAGATAGAAGCTAATGGAAACAAATGGTTTTTAGGACTTGACGTGCTGTTGGAGTGTAAGTAAGGTAACATTTATGAAGGGATTCAGGGAAACCAGCAGGCCAGACTTGATTCCTGGAGATGGGAAGTACAGTGCCGGCATTCTGAAGGAGGGGTGTTAATGTTGCAGTTTTATAACTGTAGTGTAAGCATGCCTCTGGCAAGACAGTGATGGAGTGAATGATGGTGAAAGTTTCTTTTTCGGGCCACCTTGCCTTAATGGGAAACAGCCGATGTGTTAATAATAATAATAAAAAGTGTGTTACCATTGTAACTTTTTTAGCTATCAAAACTTTGCAGACCAGTCCTTGGACCCATTATGTGCCTCTAATCTTGACTACTGCCCACAGGATGGGTATGGGGTACAAATAATATACAGTGGAACCCTGGATTTCACACACACCGGATATCAGACTTTTCAGATTTAGAACATTTTTTGGGCAAAATTTTGCTTCGAATTTTGTACCTTGCCCTGGGAATCATACGTATCAGAGGTGTCCGCCCGCCGGAACGCCGCCTCAGTCTGGCTCTGTCACTGGTTGAGTGAGCATTCATCCGAAACATTTCACAATTTTTGTGCTTGTTTATTGATTAAGACTGCAAAATAAGCCACCATAGGTCCAAAGAATGTTCCTAGTGCCAGCCCTTCGGTAAAGGGCTGAGAAAGAGGGGAAAATGTGCCTTCTTCAGTGATTCTATGATATGTATGATAAAGGAGTCGATAAAGGCTATAGCGCCAGCCAGCGATAAAATGTAGCATTAACAGTGTAGCAAGTTAAGAGATTAAGCGATAGAAAAACGACACGAAACTAACTCCTCCAATGTTGTTGGAGGTATATAGGGCCACTGAAAATATATGCAATAACCACTTTATTTCTTTACATTCTCTATTATGTTTTTATACAATAGTATTTCTTTATAAATTACATACATGTTTCAGTGTGACTAGTGGTGTTTCAGTGTGACTAGTGGTGGTGGCCGCTGCCGCCGCCGCCACCACCACTATTATATGGTTTATGCTGGCAGTAGCCCTGATAAACCCAACGCCACCACCACCACTAGTCATATACATACGTAATGACATATATTATTCATTCTAGAGTACAGTGGACCCCGAGTGGCGCCTCGGAAATCGTACAATTATGTAAGTATAATATTATAAGTGCTTTTTTAAGTGTATTTTTGGGGTCTGAAATGGACTAACCTACTTTACATTATTCCTTAAGGGAGAAAATTCGTTCGGTAATGGCACTTGAGCAGGCTTCTGGAATGAATTATGCTCGTTACTCGGGGGTCCACTGTATATATCATGTTCCTATGTTATTAATATTTTTTATTATGTCATATTAGATGAATTGTGATAGATAAATAAGCCGTAGAGTTGACATTAGCGTCGTATTTAAGTATTTTGTCCTGTCTCAAACAATAAACTCTCCTCCCACTACCTGCCTTGCTGTTTTCCATACGCCAACAAGAGTCTTCAATAAAGGTAAAAGTGATGTTAAATGTTCATTTATCCATTTCATCAGTGCTTTATATTTATTTCTCATTGTTTTCTACATGTAAAACTATAGTTATTCTTTAAAAAAATGTATTTTTTTGTTAATATTTTTGGGCGTCTGGAATGGATTAATTGTATTTACGTTATTTCTTATGGGAAACGTTACTTCGGTTTTCGTACTTTTTGGATTTGGAACGACCTTCTGGAACAGATTAAGTACGAAATCTGGGGTTCCACTGAATACAAATAATTTCTACAAGTACATGATACATCTTATACAGACCTAGCTGACATCAATGACATACTACATACAGTGGTACCCCGACTTACGATATTTTTTCATTCCAGAATGCTGTTCAAGTGCCATTACCAAACCAATTTATCCCTATAAGGAATGATGTAAAATAGACTAGTCCTTTTAGACCCCCAAAATTACACTTACAAAAGCATTTAAAAAAATAAACTTACATAAAAGGGTGAGTTTGGGGACCATCGTAAGTCGGGGTACCACTGTATATAGAAACCCCCTTGTTATGCAGAGCATTTCAGGTATGATAATAAGAACTTTCAAAACTAGGGATGCCAAGCCCACGATGACACTTCAGGTCGTTTGTTCTATCTAGGCTGGAATATTGCTGCACACTAACAGCACCTTTCAGGGCAGGTGAAATTGCTTACCTAGAAAATGTACAGAGAACCTTCACGGCACACAACTGCGATAAAATACCTCAATTACTGGGAACACTTGAAGTTCCTCAACCTGTACTCTCTAGAATGCAGGCAGGAAAGATACATGATTATATACACTTAGAAAATCCTAGAGGGATTAGTACCAAACTTGCACACGAAAATCACTCCAGACGATGCAACATGCCCCCAATGAAAAGCAGGGGTGCCACTAGCACAATAAGAGACAACATGTTCAACTGCCTCCCAGCTTACAAAAGGAGGATTACCAATAGACCCCTATCTGTCTTCAAGAAAGCGCTGGACAGGCACCTAAAGTCAGTACCTGACCAGCTGGGCTGTGGTTCGTACGTGTACGTCAGTTTGCGTGCGGCCAACAGAAACAGCCTGGTTGATCAGGTCCTGATCCACCATAAGGCCTGGTCACAAACCGGGCCACGGGGGCGTTGACCCCGAAACCCTCTCCAGGTATACTCCAGGATGCAATCTACACTAGTGGACTAACACCCAGATACCTATTTATACTGTTAGGTGAATAGGGACAGCAGGTGTCTTAAGGAAACACACCCAATGCTTCCACCCATACCAGGGATTGAACCATGGACTTCAATGTGTGAGCCGAGTGTGATACCAAATGAGCTATGGGACAAATGTGTGCCTTTATGTAAGTTTGTAAAAAAAAATTATTTGTTGTAATTTGTAGTATGAAGATTATAAAATGCAACCTGCCTCCCCAGATTTCAATGAGCACATACTTGTATTCTGTCTCCGCTATTCTTACCACCACAAATTCAATTGTTCAGAAGGTCAATACTGCTTAATGTTACTGCCCCTTCATATTAACAATACATACTTTCATAGTATTGTTACTCAAAACAATTGCAGTATTTTTATGATAAACTAAACAAACACAAACTACCATTAACAAATTAATATCAGGTATTTTTGTTTTTAAATAGAGATTTGTTGAATTTTGTGTAAAACTGGCCAAATACAGACTTGTGTGCACTTTACAGGGGTAGCTCTGATACTTCAATGGGAAGTCTCTTGTGCTCAATCAATGGAACTGAAGATATACAGTGGACCCCCGGATTACGCTAAATTCGGTTATCGATACATTTTTCCGTAAAAATATTGGCTCAGTATACGATGATCCGCTCGGAATACGCTATTCGTCTTGGACGCGTACACGTGCCCTGGAACGACAACGCGCCATCCAGTGTCAGTGTGCCATTGTTTACCAGCGAGTGAGCGCCACCCCGCCACCCACGCATTCATACCATACATTTTGTCATTATTCCATTGTTTTTAGTGCTTGCAACTGCTAAATAAGCCACCATGGGTCCAAAGAAAGCTCCTATTGCCAGCCCTGTGGTAAAGAGGCTGAGAAATACGGTAGAACTGAAGGAGATAATAGCAAAATATGAAAGTGGAGTGCGTATCGCTGAGCTGGCCAGACTGTATGGAAAAGCCTATTCAACCATCGCTACCATTGTGGTCAAGGAAATAAAATCAAGGAAGCTGTTGTTGCGAAAGGTGCAAATATGATCACAAAACAGAGATCGCAAGTGCTGGAAGATGTGGAAAATTTGTTGTTGGTGTGGATCAACGAGAAAAAATTAGCAGGAGATAGTGTTACGCAGGCAATAATATCTGAAAAAGCAAGGCAGTTGCATGATGATCTCATCAAGAAAATGCCTGCAACGAGTGCTGAAGTGAACGAATTTAAAGCCAGCAAAGGCTGGTTTGACAGATTTAAGAAGCGTAGTGGCATACATAGTGTAATAAGGCATGGTGAGGCAGCCAGTTCTGACAAAAGTGCGGCTGAAAAATATGTTCAGGAATTCAAGGGGTACATAGAGGCTGAACAATTCCAACCCCAACAAGTGTTCAATTGTGACAAAACAGGCCTGTTTTGGAAGAAAATGCCAAACAGGACCTTCATTACACAAGAGGAAAAGGCACTGTCAGGACACAAGCCTATGAAAGACAGGCTAACTCTTATGTTGTGTGCTAATGCTAGCGGGGATTTTAAAGTGAAGCCTATATTCGTGTATCACTGAAAATCCCAGAGTGATTAAGAGATGCAGTGTCACCAAGGCTAATTTGTGTGTGATGTGGAAGTCTAAGTAAGGCATGGGTCAAGAGGGAAATTTTCCTTGATTGGTTCCATGAAGTGTTTGGCCCCAGTGTGAAGAAATATCTTGAGGAAAATAATTTGCCACTTAAGTGCCTCCTGATAATGGACAATGCTCCTTGTCATCCTCCAGACTTGGAAGAGCAAATTGTGCAGGACCAAGTTCATCAAAGTGAAGTTCTTGCCCCTAATACCACTCCTCTCCTCCAGCCCATGGACCAGCAGGTCATTTCAAACTTTAAAAAACTCTACACCAAAGCAATGTTTCAAAAGTGCTTTGAAGTGACCACAGACATTAATATGACCCTAAAAGAGTTTTGGAAAGATCGTTTCAATATCCTGCATTGTGTAAACCTTATAGGTAAGGCTTGGGAGGGAGTGACTACCAGGACTTTGAACTCTGCCTGGAGAAAATTGTGGCCAGACTGTGTCCAAGAGAGGGATTTTGAAGGTTTTGGGGATGAGCCTCAGAACCCTGAGCCTGAGCCTGTTGTGGAAGACATTGTGGCACTGGGCAAGTACATGGGGTTGGATGTTAGTACCGAGGATGTGGAAGAGTTGAGTTGGTGGAGGAGGACAATGAAGAGATAACCACTGAAGATCTGCGAGAGCTTCAACAGCACAGTTCAGGAAAATGGTTCAGAGGAGGAGGAACAGAGTAGTGATGTATCGGATATTCGCATCCGCATCTGCGGAACATCCGCACAATTTCTTACATCCGTATCCGCATTTCACAGCAAACAGATATCCGCATATACAACCGCATCAACATCCGCGGAACATCCGCACAAATTCTTGCATTCGCATCCATAAAATGAGTAAGTAAGACATCCATATACACATCCGCATACCGGATATCTAAATTTTTCACATCCGATACATCCCTAGAACAGAGATGGAGGATGTTGCCTTCTTCAATGATTAAGGAGATTTGTGGAATATGGAGCAGGGTGCAAAGCTTTATGGATGAATATCACCCTAACAAAGCTGTTGCAGGCCGTGCTGGCAACCTGTACATTGACAATGTGGTGTCCCATTTCAGGGATGTTTTAAAGAATCGCCAGACACACAGCTCCCTGGACAGGTTTTTTGTGAGAGGGTACAGTGACTCTCAACCTGGTCCTAGTGGCATTAAAAGAAAAAGGCCAGTAACCCCAGAAAAGAACTTGGTACCTGCAGTGTTAATGGAAGGGATTCCCCTTCCAAACACTAGCAACTCCTCCATCCTCCCCCCTCCTCCCATCTTCCACACATCAACAACTCTTCAATAAAGGTAAGTGACATGTTATTGTAGTACAGTATTAAATTATGTATATTTCTCATTGTTTTCTGTGTAATTTAATGTTTATATGTAGTACAAAAAGAATTTATTTTAATACTTTTGGGTGTCTGGAACAGATTAATTTTATTTCCATTATTTCTTATGGGGAAAATATTTGGATTAAGTTATTTTCGGTTAAAGTTAAGCCCTCTGGAACGGATTAATAGCGTAATCTGGGGGGTCCACTGTACTAGTAAAGGAGCAAAGAATTTGGTTAAATTGAGCAATGGAAGTGGCTTAAAATAAGACTCAAAGTGGGTAAAATTTGATGCATAAACTGCACCCAGAATGCCAATTTTGTGCCTGTATAATTCCACAAGTTTTACATAATATTTTGTATTTTTGGGGATTGACACCTTCAGAAAAAGTTTCACTACAATTTCAGATTTTTAAAAACCTGACTGTCAGTACTTAATTCTGAGGGGCCTGACAGTGAAATGTTAACAATGAAGTAAGTTTCATGATGCATAGACTGATTTTAACAAAACCAGAGTAAAATTTACATGTACAGTACACAGTTTTGGAAAACCATTATTGGCAAATGAGCCAATGTTAAAGTAACTTACTTTGTGAAGAGGGTAGATAGTTAAAGCAGCCTTCATGCGAGACAGATGGTCACATTGAGCTGGTGATAAGATGTCCTCAGTCAGCATGAAGCGGGATATTCCCCTCCTACCAATCACTTGCATTATAGGAATAGTATTCACAACCAGCACCACCTAGTATAAAGATGGAACCAAATGTAGAAAAAAAGACATTAAAATAAGCAGTTCCTTTTATCACCAAAGCATATACAGTGGAATCCCGCCTAAGAACGCTCCATATAGCGAACAAATCGTAACAAACGCTTTTCGCAAAATATTTTCTCACGTAGCGAACCGTACCTGACCTGTCCGCCTGCCCCGCGCTTACGCGGTGAGGCGGACAGGACGCCAGTCGAACGTTGTTTACACTTGAGAGAACATTACCTAGCACGCTCTTTCAAACATTCACAATACTTTTGTTGTGTTTATTGTTGGTTAAGTGATTGTCACTGTGAAATAAGTCACCATGGGTCCAAAAAGCTTCCTAGTGGCACCCTGTGGTAAAGAGAGTGAGGACCACCATCGAACTGAAGAAAGAGATTGTAGAAAAATATGATTGAGTGAGCTTGCCAGGATGTACAACAAAAACAAATCTAGTATCGGCACTATCCTGGCAAAGAGAAACGAGATCAAGGAAGCTAATGTTGCAAAAGGGGTCGATATGTTAATGAAAAAAGAGAGATCAAAAACAGTGGATGAGGTTGAGAAGTTGTTGGTGTGGATAAACAATTAGCAGGTGATAGTATTTCCACGGTGATAATTTGTGAAGAGGCAAGGAAGTTGCATGCAGATCTTGTCAAGACAATGCCTGAAACTAGTGCTGAGGAGTGATTTTAAAGCCAGCAGAGGCTGGTTTGAGAGGTTTAAGAAACGTAGTGGCATACACAGTGTTGTGAGCCATGGTTAGGCAGCCAGCTCAGACAAACGTACAGCTGAAAAGTTTGTGAGTGAATTTAAGGGGTTTGTAGAGGCTGAAGAATTCCTCCCCAACAAGTGTTTAATTGTGATGAAA
>WNWK01013386.1:0-27500 GCA_009830355.1 Cherax destructor
TGATCGTAGAACTCTCCTTCGCCTACATTCGGCCCTAATTTTATCGAAACTCGATTATGGTGACCAGATATATTCGGCAGCTTCTCCTGCCACTCTTTCCAGCCTTAATCCCATCCATCACCAGGGATTACGCTTATGCCTTGGTGCTTTTCATTTTTCCCCGGTTGAGAGCCTCTATGTAGAAGCGAACATTCCATCCTTGTCCGATCGTCGTGATGCACATTGCATTCGCTATTATGTTCGCTCTCATGACCTCCGCAATCCTTCCATGTATAGGATTGTCACAGATGTTAGTAGACGCTCGTTATTTGTTCGTCGCCCCTGTTTACTTCGTCCCTTTTCTCTTCGTCTGCATTCACTCTTGTCTTCCCTTCAGCTTCCGCCTTTATATGTTCATGTGGCTTCACCCTTTCCTCTACCCCCTTGGGAAGTTCCTGCTGTCCGTGTCTGTTCTATTCCTCTACCTTGTGCGAAAGCCCAACTACCTACGGCAGCTTCTCGCTCTTTCTTTCTAGACCATTTCCGTTCTCATTCCCATGCCATCGCAGTATACACCGATGGTTCAAAGTCATCTGACGGCGTCGGATTTGCAGCAGTGTTTCCGGACAGCGTCGTACGAGGGCATCTATTACCCTCGGCTAACATATTTATGGCTGAATTTATGCCATTCTTGTGGCACTTATCCGTATTGCATCTATGCCTGTATCACCATTTGTGGTCGTTTCAGACTCCCTTAGTGCTTTACAGGCTATCCGTAAAATTGATGCACCTCACCCCCTAGTTCTTTGTATCCACCTTTGGTTACGCCATATCTTTAGCAAGCATAAAGATATTGTCTTTTGTTGGGTCCCTGGTCATGTTGACGTACAGGGCAATGAACAGGCAGACACTGCTGCGCGGTCAGCAGTACATGACCTTCTAGTTTCATATAGAGGTGTTCCTTTCACGGACTATTTTGTGGTCATTGCTACCCACCTTCGCACCCGTTGGCAACAACGCTGGTCTGACCTGATGAATAACAAACTTCATTCTATTAAACCGGTTATACGTTTCTGTCGAGGTTGGGAGACTACACTCTCCCATCTTCGCATCGGCCACACTCGTCTTTCTCACGGGTATCTCATGGAGAGGCTCCCTGCCCCTCTCTGTGAGCATTGTCAGGTTCCAGTGTCTGTTCGACATATTCTGCTGGACTGTCCACTCTATCAACGAGCACGCAGAATTTACCTCCAATGACGTCTTCGCTCTGCGGCCCTTTCTTTACCTTCCCTTCTTGCAGTTGGACCCTCCTTTAATCCTGACTCTCTTGTTGACTTTTTGACAGAAACTGACTTACTACACAAACTCTGAAGATTATACCTCTAGCACCTCCCTCCGTCCCTTCTACCTCGATCTCTTGCTACCCTCTATCCCTGCACTATCCACCGTCCTGCTACACTCCATACCCTACTAATCATCTATCTCCCTCTTACAACCCACTCTCCCTGCATCCTACAATAACCTGCAGTGCTGTATAACCCTTGTGGTTTAGCGCTTCTATTTGATTATAATAATAATATGTAATTACTTTCAAATATAAATCTACTAATAACTTTAAGAAAACAAATATAATTTGAAATTTTTAATAAAGATTTTAAAAATAAAATATTATTAATTAAATTATATAAATATATTACATAATTATGTGTTGATTAAATAATTTTGAAATTTATTTGCTATATAAAAATTTAATGATTTAATTTTAATAATTATATTTAATTTACTTGTTGAGGATTAAAGATTATTGTAGCCAGAAGTTTATTAAGTCAAGGTTCAAGTGTATTTCCAGCCTAATTACATTTATGTAATTGTTGAATTTTACATTGAAAAATAACATCAATATGATGTACGAGGAATAAGTCCATCCATTGTTATATTAAATTATCTTAATGTGATAAAGATAACACTGGTACCCAAGTGTTTATTACTGAGACCCAATACAACAATAATACATTTGCTACAGTGTATACACCATCATGGAGCCACAACAATGGTTGTGGCTCCATGACGCTGATATCAACGTGAAGGTCATAGTTTATCAGGTCATTACTTGGATTATTATCCACCAAGGGTTAATAACCCAGGATAATCCTAGGAAACTAAGCAGTGTGGCTTGTTTACCTTGTCGTCCTAAGGTCCTGTTTCCCAGGATTCTAGGCACAATGGTCAACTAAGGCGTAGGTACCTACCTGCTGACAGGTAATGGGAACAGGTGTTAGGTGACATAAAGACTGAAAAATTACAATACCCTGACTGGTACAATATACAATAAACCCGCTCATAAGAGAATGAAACTTAAACGACCTTCCGGTCGGACTTAGAAAATTAACTAATTTCTAGTTAATGATCCGAGGAGGACCGAAACATCGTCCAACGTTTCAGTCTCCTACGTGTGGGTTATTTGTGAAGTGTTAAGTGACATTGTTTAGAACCTAACTCTTGGAGTCCATTGAGTTGTACTCCTTGGAACTCAGGCGAGAAAGACACATCATAAGCTACACTTGGAGAATTCTGGAGCACCTGGTGCCAAATACTCGCACTGAACCTCTGTATGAAAGCAAGAGTCCTGGCATGATTAGTAGTTTCCCGGGGAAGGCTCGATCCTCCGTTCACCGACTCCCACAGCCATCCAGGCTAAAGGGAAGGCAAGTGTGTGTGTACTCACCTAATTGTGGTTGTAGGGGTGTGTGTGTGTGTGTGTGTATGTGAGTGTGTGTATGTGAGTGTGTGTGTATGTGAGTGTGTGTATATGTGTGTGGTAGTTAAGGGTGATGGCCCCTGTTTACCAGGGTCACCGCCCACGGATCCCTGGCAAGGGCCAGGGCAGCCGACCCTCTGAGAGCTGTCAGTCTGACAGCTGCTGCCTCGCTCACACCATCATGGTAAGACTCGCTCACACCATCATGGTAAGACTCGCTCACACCATCATGGTAAGACTCGCTCACACCATCATGGTAAGGCTCGCTCACACCATCATGGTAAGACTCGCTCACACCATCATGGTAAGACTCGCTCACACCATCATGGTAAGACTCGCTCACACCATCATGGTAAGGCTCGCTCACACCATCATGGTAAGACTCGCTCACACCATCATGGTAAGACTCGCTCTCTCTCATCTTCTTCTGTTCTTTAATTTATTTTTGTACTCGAGTAGTAGTAATAGTAACAGTGGTAGTAGTAGTAACAGTGGTAGTAGTAGTAACAGTGGTAGTAGTAGTAACAGTGGTAGTAGTAGTAACAGTGATAGAAGCAGTAACAGTGGTAGTAGTAACAGTGATAGTAGTAGTAACAGTGGTAGTAGTAGTAACAGTGATAGTAGTAGTAACAGTGATAGTAGTAGTAACAGTGGTAGTAGTAGTAACAGTGGTAGTAGTAGTAACAGTGGTAGTAGTAGTAACAGTGATAGTAGTAGTAACAGTGGTAGTAGTAGTAACAGTGGTAGTAGTAGTAACAGTGGTAGAAGCAGTAACAGTGGTAGTAGTAGTAACAGTGGTAGTAGTAGTAACAGTGGTAGTAGTAGTAACAGTGGTAGAAGCAGTAACAGTGGTAGTAGTAGTAACAGTGATAGTAGTAGTAACAGTGATAGTAGTAGTAACAGTGGTAGTAGTAGTAACAGTGGTAGTAGTAGTAACAGTGATAGTAGTAACAGTGATAGTAGTAACAGTGGTAGTAGTAGTAACAGTGGTAGTAGTAGTAACAGTGGTAGTAGTAGTAACAGTGATAGTAGTAGTAACAGTGGTAGTAGTAGTAACAGTGGTAGTAGTAGTAACAGTGGTAGTAGTAGTAACAGTGGTAGTAGTAGTAACAGTGATAGTAGTAACAGTGATAGTAGTAGTAACAGTGATAGTAGTAGTAACAGTGATAGTAGTAGTAACAGTGGTAGTAGTAGTAACAGTGGTAGTAGTAGTAACAGTGATAGTAGTAGTAACAGTGGTAGTAGTAGTAACAGTGGTAGTAGTAGTAACAGTGGTAGTAGTAGTAACAGTGGTAGTAGTAGTAACAGTGATAGTAGTAACAGTGATAGTAGTAGTAACAGTGATAGTAGTAGTAACAGTGATAGTAGTAGTAACAGTGATAGTAGTAGTAACAGTGATAGTAGTAGTAACAGTGGTAGTAGTAGTAACAGTGATAGTAGTAGTAACAGTGGTAGTAGTAGTAACAGTGGTAGTAGTAGTAACAGTGATAGTAGTAGTAACAGTGGTAGTAGTAGTAACAGTGATAGTAGTAGTAACAGTGATAGTAGTAGTAACAGTGGTAGTAGTAGTAACAGTGGTAGTAGCAGTAACAGTGGTAGTAGTAGTAACAGTGGTAGTAGTAGTAACAGTGATAGTAGTGGTAACAGTGGTAGTAGTAGTAACAGTGGTAATAGTAGTAACAGTGGTAGTAGTAGTAACAGTGGTAGTAGTAGTAACAGTGGTAGTAGTAGTAACAGTGGTAGTAGTAGTAACAGTGATAGTAGTAGTAACAGTGGTAGTAGTGGTAACAGTGGTAGTAGTAGTAACAGTGATAGTAGTAGTAACAGTGATAGTAGTAGTAACAGTGATAGTAGTAGTAACAGTGATAGTAGTAGTAACAGTGGTAGTAGTGGTAACAGTGGTAGTAGTAGTAACAGTGGTAGTAGTAGTAACAGTGATAGTAGCAGTAACAGTGGTAGTAGCATTAACAGTAGTTGTAGTAGCAGCAGCTATGGTAGTAGTCGTAGCAGTAGTAGTTCGGGCATTTATGCCACGCCATGGGCACACTATTTTAAAATTAATATAGACATAACAATTCTCAATATAATGTGTGTCATAACATTTTTCATCATTTGGTGGGGGGGCCCTTCTGTTGGGGGCCCGGGGCCCCTACCCTAAATCCGGCCCTGCATACATACGTGTACATACTCAAACTCACACCCGTGTATTATTCCACTGTAAAAGAGTGTCAGGTTTGCACTTCGCATGTGGGTTGTGATGCTGGCTGCCGCCCTCACCTATCACCACCACACTGCCGCCCAAACTACCACTGTGACCTACAAGAAAGTGGGCGTGGGTCAGGAGGTGTCCAGCAGTTACCTCTTGCAGTCCTTCGTGGCGGCCTCAGTCGTCAATGTAAGTAGATTATTTATACTCTCATTATTGCTCATCAATCTCTAGAAAAACTTTTTGTGACAGGCTGTGTGGCAGGCTATATAACAGGCTATGTAACAGGCTGTGTGACACTGTGTAACATGCAAAGACAGATATCAGAATCTATGTCAACATTCCGGCATTCTGATCTATATCCACTAGACCTCTCAGAGATATCTGTCCACTCTTTTATGAAACAATGGAGAGGAGATTGTTCTGAATTATTAATTATATACACATTATACAAGGACTAACTTGAGCTATATACATTCAATACACATTACGCATGCATGAGGCACTCACTTAGGTTGGGAACATTTGGCAAAATAGGCTGGATTTGCTAAAATTGGGTAGGGTAATTAGTATAGGCAGTAATACCTGTAAGGATGATTGGCACTGTCCAGTACTGTCGTTATGGTGGTATGGTAACTCACAGGATGATTGGTACTGCCCAATACTGTCTATGTCTAAATCTTAGATGGATAGATCTGCCGAGAAATGTAAAAAATACACAAAAATCTACATAATAATAATTACTATTATTTTATGGGTTTGCAGTGTGCATTGGTATCGATGAATAAGGGTGTACACACCTTCAGTACCCAGGTGAATGTAGCAGGAGTTCTATGCCAAATGGCATCCCCGTCAGCGCTGCCCCAGCAGGTTCTCCAGGCTGCTTCTTCAGGCACCTCTACTGCCTGGGTGAGTGAGGTTGGTAAACAATAGTTGTCTCTGTTTTTCTCTCTGTCTCTGTTTCTCTCTTTCTGTCTCTGTCTGTCTGTCTCTCTCTCTCTCTCTCTCTCTCTCTCTCTCTCTCTCTCTCTCTCTCTCTCTCTCTCTCTCTCTCTCTCTCTCTCTCTCTCTCTCTCGCTCGCTCTCTCGCTCATGCGCACTCAATAACACAAACGTCCTCTAAGCATTTACGCTCATTAATACCCCACAAGAACATCTATGCAGGCCAACGCCTGAGCGATGGTACTCCCATCACTGATTGATGGTACTACCATTACCGAGTGATGGTACCCCCATTACCGAGTGATTAGTGCCTTTATCAACATCACAACGAAATGTCCAAGACAGATTGCAACACGCGTGGTCAGTGCCTCTCACGAATGACGACACATCATTATTATTATTATTATTATTATTATTATTATTATTATTATTATTATTATTATTATTATTATTATTATTACGTATGCTGGCACTTAAATATCTCTTCTCTGAGTCACTAAAAAAATTATTATAGAATATTCTATTCTAATATACCCCCACCGGAATAATACTCTGTACAGTGGCACTTCTTGATTGAATGCCCGTACTTAACAAGGTGGCCGTTCTTGCAGACTAAGCTTTTATGAATTTATATTTTTTAAGCGTGCTTTCAGCTTGTAAGCTTCGACGATTACAGTAGTAATTATTTTCAGTGTTATATGAATAATTGAGGCAACGGCGTTGCAAGATGTTGAATTATCTGGGGCAAATCAGCGAGGCAGGAGAGACACCATGAAGAAGAGGATTTTAATGGGAGAAGGCAACATTTTGCTCTGTGTAGAGCTTTATCTAGTCATGTTTCACTCTGTGTAGAGCTTTATCTAGTCATGTTTCACTGTGTAGAGCTTTATCTAGTCATGTTTCATTCTGTGTAGAGCTTTATAAAGTCATGTTTCACTCTGTGTAGAGCTTTATAGTCATGTTTCACTCTGTGTAGAGCTTTATCTAGTCATGTTTCACTCTGTGTAGAACTTTATAAAGTCATGTTTCACTCTGTGTAGAGCTTTATAAAGTCATATTTCACTCTGTGTAGAGCTTTATAAAGTCATGTTTCACTCTGTGTAGAGCTTTATAAAGTCATGTTTCACTCTGTGTAGAGCTTTATAAAGTCATGTTTCACTCTGTGTAGAGCTTTATAAAATCATGTTTCACTCTGTGCACAGCTTTATAAAGTCATGTTTCACTCTGTGTAGAGCTTTATAAAGTTATGTTTCACTCTGTGTAGAGCTTTATCTAGTCATATTTCACTGTGTAGAGATTTATCTAGTCATGTTTCACTATGTAGAGCTTTATCTAGTCATGTTTCACTGTGTAGAGCTTTATCTAGTCATGTTTCACTGTGTACAGCTTTATCAAGTCATGTTTCACTGTGTAGAGCTTTATCTAGTCATGTTTCACTCTGTGTAGAGCTTCATCTAGTCATGTTTCACTGTGTAGAGCTTTATAAAGTCATGTTTCACTCTGTGTAGAGCTTTATAAAGTCATATTTCACTCTGTGTAGAGCTTTATAAAGTCATGTTTCACTCTGTAGAGCTTTATCAAGTCATGTTTCACTGTGTAGAGATTTATCTAGTCATGTTTCACTCTGTGTAGAGCTTTATCTAGTCATGTTTCACTGTGTAGAGCTTTATCTAGTCATGTTTCACTCTGTGTAGAGCTTTATCTAATCATGTTTCACTGTGTAGAGCTTTATAATGTCATGTTTCACTCTGTGTAGAGCTTTATAAAGTCATGTTTCACTATGTGTATAGCTTTATAAAGTCATGTTTCACTCTGTAGAGCTTTATCAAGTCATGTTTCACTCTGTAGAGCTTTATCAAGTCATGTTTCACTCTGTGTAGAGATTTATCTAGTCATGTTTCACTCTGTGTAGAGCTTTATCTAGTCATGTTTCACTGTGTAGAGCTTTATCAAGTCATGTTTCACTCTGTGCAGAGCTTTATCTAGTCATGTTTCACTCTGTGTAGAGATTTATCTAGTCATGTTTCACTCTGTGTAGAGCTTTATCTATTCATGTTTCACTGTGTAGAGCTTTATCTAGTCATGTTTCACTCTGTGTAGAGCTTTATCTAGTCATGTTTCACTCTGTGTAGAGCTTTATCTAGTCATATTTCACTCTGTGTAGAGCTTTATTTAGTCATGTTTCACTCTGTGTAGAGCTTTATCTAGTCATATTTCACTCTGTGTAGAGCTTTATCTAGTCATGTTTCACTCTGTGTAGAGCTTTATCTAGTCATGTTTCACTGTGTAGAGCTTTATCTAGTCATGTTTCACTCTGTGTAGAGCTTTATCTAGTCATATTTCACTCTGTGTAGAGATTTATCTAGTCATGTTTCACTCTGTGTAGAGCTTTATCTAGTCATGTTTCACTCTGTGTAGAGCTTTATCTAGTCATGTTTCACTGTGTAGAGATTTATCTAGTCATGATTCATTCTGTGTAGAGCTTTATCTAGTCATGTTTCACTGTGTAGAGATTTATCTAGTCATATTTCACTCTGTGTAGAGCTTTATCTAGTCATGTTTCACTCTGTGTAGAGCTTTATCAAGTCATGTTTCACTGTGTAGAGATTTATCTAGTCATGTTTCACTCTGTGTAGAGCTTTATCTAGTCATGTTTCACTGTGTAGAGCTTTATCTAGTCATGTTTCACTCTGTGTAGAGCTTTATCTAGTCATATTTCACCCTGTGTAGAGCTTTATCTAGTCATGTTTCACTCTGTGTAGAGCTTTATCTAGTCGTGTTTCACTGTGTAGAGCTTTATCTAGTCATGTTTCACTCTGTGTAGAGCTTTATCTAGTCATATTTCACTCTGTGTAGAGCTTTATCTAGTCATGTTTCACTCTGTGTAGAGCTTTATCAAGACTTGATAAGCGAGACACATGTCCAACACATCTTTATCGTTGAGACGTTTCGCTACACAGTGACGTCATCAGTCCTATACACAGTGTGGCACAAGTTTCGCCACCCAGTGACGTCATCAGTCCTATACACAGTGTGGCACAAGTTTCGCCACCCAGTGACGTCATCAGTCCTATACACAGTGTGGCACAAGTTTCGCCACACAGTGACGTCATCAGTCCTATACACAGTGTGGCACAAGTTTCGCCACCCAGTGACATCATCAGTCCTATACACAGTGTGGCACAAGTGTCTTAATTCATCAACTTGTCGGTTCTCTGTACCATTTATCGACATTCCTTTCAGATACAGCAGCATCTTGATACAGGGACTTCTTGACTTACCTAAGTTATAGCTATGACTTACTTCCACCTGTGGATTTGTCCAAGGTGGCGCCGCCAGCAACTGCTTCACCTCGCCTCTCTGCACTATATAAGCCACTGCTTCGTGTACCTGTTGTATTCTTATCACGATTGATGAACTGATTACGTCGACTCCAGGCTGAGGGACTGATTACCTCAAACTCCTTCTGATCTTCATCAGTCTTCTTTGTACTGGGTTTGTTTCGCTCTGTGTGAGGCTAATAATAATTTTTCTTCTCATAGGTGGCTGCTGCTACCACGATTCCAGCTACCACAAGTACAACCACAAATACTCCAACAGCCACCACCACTACCACCCCAACTACAACCACCACCAATACTACCACCCCAACACCCACCACCACTACTACCACCCCCACTACCACTACCACCCCAACCACCACTACCACCCAAATAACATCTGCCACTGCCACCCCAACCACCACTACCACCCCAACAACCACTACCACCCCAACAACCACTACCACTACCACCCCAACAACCACTACCACCCCAACAACCACCACCACTACCACCCCAACAACCACCACCACTACCACCCCAACAACCACCACCACTACCACCCCAACAACCACCACCACTACTACCCCAACAACCATCACCACTACCACCCCAACAACCACCACCACAACTACCACCCCAACAACTACCATCACCACCACCACTAAGGCATCTACCACCACTGCCGTATACATGCGTAAGTACCTCCTTCAAATAATAATAACAACAATAATAATAATTATTTTTATTATTATTATTATTATTATTATTATTATTATTATTATTATTATTATTATTATCTTTTATTGATCGAATTATTACTTTGTGTGAAAAAAATCATTAGAACTGTAGCTTACTTGCTTTACTAGAAGAGTGTTGGGCTATAGCTCCTAGAACCGTTATGAAACCTTCATAACCTGTCGATTGGCTTCTCTCTTTCTCTCTCTCTCTCTCTTTAATAATCTTAATTATTAAAGGGGTGGAGGGGTAAGCCAGTGGAAGGCCTCGGTCAGATGACCAAAAACTCCAGCTGTGGGTCATCATATGACCAAAACCCGCGTCAGGAAACACTTGTCCTGTTTCCTGACCAACCTTACCTAACCTGACCTCTCTATCTCTGGCCCACAGAAATGCAACTGTTCTTAACTAACTCAACCACCTACAACCTTACTGATTCCTTCACGTTCACTAATATCTGTAGTTACGAGGGTGGTAAACCCGCTAACATCAAGTACACAGCTCAGGTCAACCTTCTCTACAGCAAGTTTAGTAAGTTTAAGATATTTCATCTTTATTCATCTAAGTTGGGAATGAATGTGTGTGTGTAAGTGTGTTGCTAAACTATTCTGTATGATGGTTACATTGTGGGAACACCAGCAGTGTTGCTACACTATTCTGTGTGATGGTTACATTGTGGGAACACCAGCAGTGTTGCTACACTATTCTGTGTGATGGTTACATTGTGGGAACACCAGCAGTGTGTTGCTATACTATTCTGTGTGATGGTTACATTGTGGGAACACCAGCAGTGTTGCTACACTATTCTGTGTGATGGTTACATTGTGGGAACACCAGCAGTGTTGCTACACTATTCTGTGTGATGGTTACATTGTGGGAACACCAACAGTGTGTTGCTATACTATTCTGTGTGATGGTTACATTGTGGGAACACCAGCAGTGTGTTGCTAAACTATTCTGTGTGATGGTTACATTGTGGGAACACCAGCAGTGTTGCTACACTATTCTGTATGATAGTTACATTGTGGGAACATGAACAGAGAATCATTACATCCCACCAGACACAACAGCCAAGTGAATCACTCTCTATACCTCCCCACAGACTCAATCATTGACAGTGATGGTGTCTGGGTGGATCTGAGGTCTGATACTGGTGTCAGACGCTGGTCTGACGGCTCTGTTTACAACGAGACTCAAATTGCTTCTTACTTCAACCTGTCTGATGTGAGTACCTGTGTCGAGTAAAAATTATGCTAGGCATTGACTCATTATTCTAAATATTTACTTAGGCCCAGACTTGTGGAACTCCGTATTCATAAAAACTGCAAGAAGCCTCTGTAATGTGCCTTCAGCATTCTATGGAGAGGGAGCATGGACACAGGGGTCGTCCCACACACACTAAAAACAACAGACATAGCCCCACTCCACAAGGGGGCAGTAAAGCAATAGCAAAGAATTACGGACCGATAGCACTAACATCCCATATCATAAAAATCTTTGAGAGGGTTCTAAGAAGCAAGATCACCAACCACCTAGACACCCATCAGTTACACAACCCAGGGCAACACGGGTTTAGAGCACGTCGCTCCTTCCTGTCCCAGCTACTGGATCACTATGACAAGGTCTTGGATGCTCTTAAGGACAATCAAAATGCAGAAGCAGCATACGCAGACTTTGTGAAAGCCTTTGAGAAGTGTGACCATGGTGTAATAGCGCACAAAATGAGTGAAAAAGGAATAACAGGAAAAGTGGAAAAGTTGGTAGATGGATCTATAACTTCCTAACAAACAGAACACAAAGAGTAGTAGCAAACAGAGAAAAAGTCTGAAGCGGCCGCAGTGAAAAGATGCAACACCCTCCCAATGAAAAGCAGGGGCGCTACTAGCTCGATAAAAGACAACATAATAAGTGTCAGGGGCCCAAGACTGTTCAACTGCCTCCCAGCATACATAAGGGAGATTACCAATAGACCCCTGGCTGTCTTCAAGACTCCTGGCTGTGTTCGAGACCCCTGACTGTCTTCAAGACACCTGCTGTGTTTTAGACCCCTGGCTGTCTTCAAGACTCCTGGCTGTGTTCTAGACCCCTGGCTGTCTTCAAGACACCTGGCTGTGTTTCAGACCTCTGGCTGTCTTCAAGACTCCTGGCTACCTTTAAGACCCCTGGCTGTCTTCAAGACACCTGGCTGTGTTCTAGACCCCTGGCTGTCTTCAAGACACCTGGCTGTGTTCTAGACCCCTGGCTGTCTTCAAGACACCTGGCTGTGTTCTAGACCCCTGGCTGTCTTCAAGACACCTGGCTGTGTTCTAGACCCCTGGCTACCTTTAAGACCCCTGGCTGTCTTCAAGAAGACGCTGGACAGGCACCTAAAGTCACTAACTGATCAGCCGGGCTTTGCTTCTTATGTCAGTTTAGGTGTGGCCAGCAGTAACAGCGTGGTTGATCAGGCCCTGATCCACCATGAGGCCTGGTCACAGACCGGGCCGCGGGGGCGTTGACCCCCGAAACCCTCTCCAGGTATAATAATTGATCATTATATTAGAATTTAATAGTAGTGTCAAATAATTATTTTAGATATTATTATTGATAATGTTACTAATATAAGTATTTATATTCTCCCTTTTTTTCCTCTCCATTACTTAATCTCCCTCATTACTCCCTGCCTCCCCTACTCCCTTCCTTCTCTACTTCCTCCCTGCCTTCCCTCCCTGCTTTCCCTACTTCCACCACCACCAACAGCCAGGATGGGGCACCCTGCCCAGGTACTGCCATCGCTTCTGTGCCAACAATGACATCAAGATGTTGAACTGTAGCTCCCATCCCATCGTCAAGCAGCTCATCTGTGCCAAAGACTAGCCTGATGGATGACCCTACGGTAAATAGGTGGATGACCTCCCTGTGGATGACTCCAGTGGCTAGATGGCTTCGGAAAGACCACATCTATCTACCCAGTGGGTAGCTAGATGGATGGCACCAGTAGCTAGATGGATAACACCAGTAGATAGATGGCTGGCACCAGTATATAGATGGATGACACCAGTAGATAGATGGATGACACCAGTAGATAGATGGATGACACCAGTAGATAGATGGATGGCACCAGTAGATAGATGGATGACACCAGTAGATAAATGGATGACACCAGTATATAGATGGATAACACCAGTAGATAGATGGATGACACCAATAGACAGATGGATGACACCAGTAGACAGATGGATGACACCAGTAGATAGATGGATGACACCAGTAGATAGATGGATGACACCAATAGACAGATGGATGACACCAGCAGACAGATGGTGACACCAGTAGATAGATAGATGATGGATGATACCAGTAGATAGATGGATGACCTCCAATGGATAGATGGATGATAATTGAGCTGATAGATAACAGCTGTGTGTATACGTGTCTATACATATGTGTGTGTATGTATACTCACAAATTCACTTTTTTCCTTGTATAATTCATGAATAAACTCACCGATGTGTATATATAATTTTTATTCATAACCCTTTAAAATAATCATTAGTTATACGTCTATAACTGTATATAATATAGAAGCCAATTATATGCCAGTCTGAAGCTAGTTTCTGTTAGGTCTATAAACTAGCGTCTCTTAAAGCTATAATCCAGCATTTGTTATAGCTATCATTTAGCATCTGTTATAGGATTATTCCTATAACAAACGCTGGATTATATCTATCTTGGGATTATACCTGTTGCTGCGTATATTAAATTATATGTTCCTAATAAGAATGACTTTGTATACATGAGTGGGTGTGAGGTAGAAATGCCTAGCATGGGCCAGTAGGACTGCTTCAAATTTAGATTTTGCCACCGAAGTGGCTAGTTTACTGTGTACCTCATATCCATCCTGTGGATGGTAGTGGCTAGTTTATTGTGTACCTCATATCCATCCTGTGGATGGTAGTGGCTAGTTTATTGTGTACCTCATATCCATCCTGTGGATGGTAGTGGCTAGTTTATTGTGCACCTCATATCCATCCTGTGGATGGTAGTGGCTAGTTTATTGTGCACCTCATATCCATCCTGTGGATGGTAGTGGCTGGTTTATTGTGTACCTCATATCCATCCTGTAGATGGTAGTGGTTAGTTTATTGTGTACCTCATATCCATCCTGTGGATGGTAGTGGCTAGTTTATTGTGTACCACATATCCATCCTGTGGATGGTAGTGGCTAGTTTATTGTGTACCTCATATCCATCCTGTGGATGGTAGTGGCTAGTTTATTGTGTACCTCATATCCATCCTGTGGATGGTAGTGGCTAGTTTATTGTGTACCTCATATCCATCCTGTGGATGGTAGTGGCTAGTTTATTGTGTACCTCATATCCATCCTGTGGATGGTAGTGGCTAGTTTATTGTGCACCTCATATCCATCCTGTGGATGGTAGTGGCTGGTTTATTGTGTACCTCATATCCATCCTGTGGATGGTAGTGGCTAGTTTATTGTGTACCTCATATCCATCCTGTGGATGGTAGTGGCTAGTTTATTGTGTACCACATATCCATCCTGTGGATGGTAGTGGCTAGTTTATTGTGTACCTCATATCCATCCTGTGGATGGTAGTGGCTAGTTTATTGTGTACCTCATATCCATCCTGTGGATGGTAGTGGCTAGTTTATTGTGCACCTCATATTCATCCTGTGGATGGTAGTGGCTGGTTTATTGTGTACCTCATATCCATCCTGTGGATGGTAGTGGCTAGTTTATTGTGCACTTCATATCCATCCTGTGGATGGTAATGGCTAGTTTATTGTGTACCTCATATCCATCCTGTGGATGGTAGTGGCTAGTTTATTGTGCACCTCATATCCATCCTGTGGATGGTAGTGGCTAGTTTATTGTGCACCTCATATCCATCTTGTGGATGGTAGTGGCTAGTTTATTGTGTACCTCATATCCATCCTGTGGATGGTAGTGGCTAGTTTATTGTGTACCTCTTATCTATCCTGTGGATGGTAGTGGCTAGTTTATTGTGTACTTCATATCCATCCTGTGGATGGTAGTGGCTAGTTTATTGTGTACTTCATATCCATCCTGTGGATGGTAGTGGCTAGTTTATTGTGTACCTCATATCCATCCTGTGGATGGTAGTGGCTAGTTTATTGTGTACCTCATATCCATCCTGTGGATGGTGGTGGCTAGTTTATTGTGTACCTCATATCCATCCTGTGGATGGTGGTGGCTAGTTTATTGTGTACCTCATATCCATCCTGTGGATGGTAGTGGCTAGTTTATTGTGTACTTCATATCCATCCTGTGGATGGTAGTGGCTAGTTTATTGTGTACCTCATATCCATCCTGTGGATGGTAGTGGCTGGTTTATTGTGTACCTCATATCCATCCTGTGGATGGTAGTGGCTAGTTTATTGTGTACCTCATATCCATCCTGTGGATGGTAGTAACTAGTTTATTGTGTACCTTATATCCATCCTGTGGATGGTAGTGGCTAGTTTATTGTGTACCTCATATCCATCCTGTGGATGGTAGTGGCTAGTTTATTGTGTACTTCATATCCATCCTGTGGATGGTAGTGGCTAGTTTATTGTGTACCTCATATCCATCCTGTGGATGGTAGTGGCTAGTTTGTGTACCTCATATCCATCCTGTGGATGGTAGTGGCTAGTTTATTGTGTACCTCATATCCATCCTGTGGATGGTAGTGGCTAGTTTATTGTGTACCTCATATCCATCCTGTGGATGGTAGTGGCTAGTTTATTGTGTACCTCATATCCATCCTGTGGATGGTAGTGACTAGTTTATTGTGTACCTCATATCCATCCTGTGGATGGTAGTGGCTAGTTTATTGTGTACCTTATATCCATCGTGTGGATGGTAGTAGCTAGTTTATTGTGCACCTCATATCCATCCTGTGGATGTTTCTGTCCAATTTAGACCATTAACTGTGATTAGTTTAAGGTCCAAATCTGACCGAAACGTCGTCTAAGTTTCTCTCTCATATTTACAGGTTTTTTGTGTATTGTTCCAGTCACGACATTGACACTTTGTGTTTTTTATGTTTATATACATTTTTTTGTGTTAGTTCCAAGTGTAGAGGTTCTGACAACAGTCGCAGTTATTGTCGAAACTATTAGTAACTGGGCAATTCCAAAATAACTGTGTGCAAATGGTTATTAAGGTCACCTGGCTGGGTTGACCTCGTGTGGTCAGTTCACCTTCGCCTGCCTCTATGGTAAGCAGTAGCCATAGGTACTTCCCGGGACCAGGAGCTGCGGCTCGACCCTTGCAACCACAGGCAGTTATATAAACAATTGCCTGTTGTAACTTCTTTGTAAGACAGTTGTAATTATAGCCATAGTTTTTAAAGGGGTGGAGGGATAAGCCAGCGGAAGGCCTCGATCAGATGACCAACAGCTCCAGCTGTGGGTAGTCACGGTGGCCCGTGGCTTGATGGCTGAAGCTCTCGCTGCACACAGTGAGGGTCTGGGTTCGATTCCCGGCGAGGGTTGAAACATTGGGCGTGTTTCCTTACACTGGTTGTGTCGTGTGGGTATTGGGAGAGTAATAATGTTTGTAGAGAAATACACTGGATGGATGGTAGTGTAGATATATTGAGTAAGTCAGGAAGGAGAACCCAGCCACACCTGTTCTGCCTAGGCCTACCATCGTGAAAATGAGAGAGATACTTCTCCCTGAGCGCACACATGCGCAGGATTCAGGATGTCATAAGGAGCGTCACAGGTTCAAGGGATCTCACATATAAATGTGGGTATACTATACAAGTATAATACATATGGCATATATGACAGCTCGGGCACACTATGTATGTCGTCTCGTCATACAATACAACTCTATAGGCAAAACAGGCAGGTGGTACTGGGGTGATTCTATACAATAGCAAACACGTTTATAACTTAGAACTAATCAAAGGACTATAACAGGATTAAATCGACTGAATATATAGTAATAACTGATCTTACTATCACGGGTCTTGAGGTATGGTTCTTAATGTAATTGGTCTTAATGTAATGCATTACAATTATGGTACAATTACAATTAATAAAATTGATCGATCGATCTGTATTCATGAACTCTACGGATTCTGAGGAAGAATAAATATATACAGTTTTAACAGAAAATAACCTGGCACGCACAGGTCATACTGTTAAATCTCAGAACTCGGAGGGAACGTGAACACACTTGAAAATTCTGGATACTGAAACATGATAACAAAACACAGTCTACAACTACAGTTCTAAACTGTTATGTTATTTTCCCTTACTTTATCATCAAGGTTCTACATGTATTAGTGTGGGGGTTAAGTTAAAGGCTTATTGTCTAGGGTGAATACTTACATTCATGATTCTCTGCTGCATCTGAAAATCTTCACCAGTCCTCTCCATGGGTTATTTAAACCACAATTACCAAAAATATCATATATTCAGAGATACACTATTTATATATATACAATAGTCAGATCTTATTCATAACATGACCCATAGCAGTCACATGTTACTAGCATCTCCAAGTCACATGGCTCACATGCCATATTTAACCCTGTTTTTCTCAACATTTCTTTTACTCTCAGTGTCTTAACACATTGCAAACCACAGGCCATGATGGCAACATCAATCCAAATATACATTACTTACCTCTGGCACATGCATTTTGCCCAGAAAGATAAGAAAAAAACAGTGCATTCTACCAGCTTGAAGACATTCAGGAGTGAGAGAGAGGGAGGGGCCTAACCAGGCTCCTCCCACTCACAGACAAAAGAGTTTCAACAAGCACAACAAACAAATGAATGTCAACAAGCACAATTCCCTAGCTACTACAATAATTATTTTCCTCACAAACATCTTATTTACTTACAATGAGACATGCAACTTTATAAACTACTTATCTAAATGTGTGTATTTATAACCTATTATATTGAGAAAATCAGATTTAACTCAGCTTCTTCTAGTCTAAAAGAGTGGCCTGCTCTTCTGACATTTAAGTAGTAATTCTGATTAATTCAATATAATTAGGTATTCATGTTACTTAATTACAACAATACATGTTGGGTTCTATAACCCCATAACATAAACTGAATTTTCTATCTGTAGCTCGAGGCTTATAATCACTTTCCTACTGAAGGAATGAACAGGCTCGGTGGAGTGGATTGAACTCTCCCCGGCTGAAATAGTTAACTCTATAACACAAAATATTAACAAGGGAAAAACGGCTCTCACTATCTCTTACAGCCTGTAATAATTGTTCGACAACAACTCTTTATGTTACAAGGACTTACTGTCAACTATCTGGAACACAAGGAACAACAACAGACACTCTAGTGAGTACATTAGCAACAGAAACAGCATTCTGCAATAGCTTATGCATCAGCAAGAGATGGTATAACTCATTCAAGTAGTCTTTCTTTAACAAGGCATTCCCTGGGGAGAACTACTACTTGAACAAGTGCCATCGCAGGGGTAGTTGTCTCAGTACTCAAGGTTGTCTGGGGTACCGCCGGACACCCGAGGTAACGTGACACTATCTTGCGTGCAAGATATTGTAGGGACTGAATTCTAGACAGGAGTGACAGTATTACTAGTGCCTGGCCGCTTGGTAACGCTACTAGACAAAGCATTGGCTTGCCAGGACCTAATCCGATCTTCGTACTCTGCAGCAGTATGGCAGATCTCGGATCCAAGTTGGTAACTCCAAAATGGTACAACAAGGTCATCAATTTGTGCATGCCATCGGTAAGGATCAAGCACAATACGGAAGTCTCTCATAAAAGCAAATCCGAGTTGTGATGTAGTGTGTTTGTGAGGTCTACCTAAGCAGCCATACCTTACCTTGGATAGAGAAAGTGAGAGAAGCCCGACCTCTGACACATAGGTGAGAACCTGCCACCCCACCAAGGGAGGACACATGAGTTGGTTCTATGAGGTGGACATGTCTTAGCTGCTTATCCCTAAACAAACTAGACCTGATGATATTGACTTGCGCACCAGAATCCATGAACACATGAACAGGCGCACCGCTGCCACCACTTGTCGTGTGGGTATTAGGAGAGTAATAATGGTTGTAGAGAAACACACTGGATGGATGGTAGTGCAGATATATTGAGTAAGCCAGGAAGGAGAACCCAGCCGCACTTGTTCCGCCTAGGCCTACCGACGTGAGAATGAGAGAGATGCTTCTCCCTGAGCGCACACACAGGATTCATGACGTCATAAGGAGCATCACAGGTTCAAGGGATCTCACATATAAATGTGGGTATACTATATAAGTATAATACATATGGTATATATGACAGTTGTCTATGTTCACCCATCAGTAAAATGGGTACCTGGATGTTAGTGGACTGGTGTGGGTCGCATCCTGGGACAAAACTGACTTAATTAGCGGCTTTCTATATAGTAGTATGTCATTGATGTCAGCTATGGTCTGTATACCTTGTTCATGTACTTGTAGAAATAAAGATATTATTATTCTTATTATTATTATTATTATTATTATTATTATTATTATTATTATTATTATTATTATTATAGCTGACATCAATTAAAAAATTATAATTCTTTATTTCTGAAAATATTACAATGTAGGGTTTACATATTTTATGGTATTAGTTCATATTAAAAAATACTTATTACAAGAAGGCCACTAGTATGCCTAAATATGCCTAGGCATTTCAGGCAGACTAATACTAGATCTTACTCTATATTGACACAATAATTATACTGGTATTAAGGTTAGGTAATTGTAGTGATTAACTAGATTTACAAAATTATGGTAGTTCAAAATATTTAAGAACTTAACAATTAGTTAATATTTTAATGGAAATGGTGTCGTTTTGGCAACAGTTTCTATAGTGGAGTGTCTTAGGCAAACTTATGACTAGCTTAAGAATGATGAAGCAATAGTTGTATTCAGAATTTTGTTTACAGTCATGTGTAAATTAAGGGGAATCACAGATATCAATAAGTGTATTTTACTGTGGATATGTGCAAGATAAAGTAGTTTTCATGTGGTTAGCTACCGGTTGGGTGCGTAAGTGAGATAAGATGTTTTTTAATGGTGCTTTTGAAAATGGAGGTTGTGTCTGCAGTTCTAGAGTTTTCAGGCAGGGAGTTCCAGATTTTAGGCCCTTTTATGTACATTTAATTTTTGTATAGATTTAGCCAGACACGGGGAATGTCAAAGAGATGTTTGTGTCTGGTATTATGTCTATGGGTCCTGTCACAACTATCAAGAAAGTGTTTTAGTTCAGGGTTAATATTGGAATTTATGGTTCTGTACATGTAGGTTGCAGAGTAGTAAGTATGGATGTTCTGAACAGTGAGTAGGTTTAGGTCTTCGAAGAGTGGGGGTGCTGCCTAGCGTTGGATTGCATGATAATTCTTATTGCGGCTTTTTGTTGGGTTATTATTGGTTTTAGGTGGGTAATTGCTGTTGATCCCCATGCACAAATGGGATAGATGGTGGCTAAAGCTCTCGCTTCACACGACGAGGGCCTGGGTTCGATTCCCAGCCAGAGCAGAAACATTGGACGTGTTTCTTTACACCTGTTGTCTATGTTCCCCATCAGTAAAATGGGTACCTGGGTGTTAGTCGACTGGTGTGAGTCGCATCCTGGGACACTGACCTAATCTGCCCGAAATGCTCAACATAACAAGAGACTTTCTATATAGTAGTATGTCACTGATGTCAGCTAGGCCTGTATACCTTGTACATGTACTTGTAGTAAATAAAGATATTATTATTATTATTAATAGTATAGTGTGAGTATGGCTGATTGTGGTACATAATAACGTATCTTAGAGAGGATCCCCACAGTTTTGGACACTTTCTTTGTTATGTGTTGGATATGAGTGCTGAATTTTAGGTGGCTGTCGAGGTGTAGGCCCAGGAATTTGCCCTCATTATGTTTAGCAATAAGAGTGTTGTCGATCCTAATGTTTAATTGTGCATCACCTGCTCTGTTACCAAACATAATATAGAAGGTCTTATCAATGTTGAGTGTAAGTTTATTGGCTGTCATCCATGTAGATATTTTTATTAATTCATCGTTAACAATGGTGTTGAGCGTGGCAAGATTTGTGTGGGAGATGACATAAGTTGTGTCGTCAGCAAAGAGAATTGGTTTCAGGTGTTGTGATACATTGGGAAGATCATTGATGTATAAGAGAAAGAGCAGGGGACCAAGGACACTTCCCTGTGGTACTCCAGTATCAAGTGGTCGTGTCGAGGAGATTTTTTTATTGGTGACATACTGATACCTATTAGTAAGGTAGGATTTGAAGTATGCAAGTGCATGACCTCTTATACCATAATGGTCGAGTTTGTGGAGTAAGATGCCGTGGTTTACTGTGTCGAAAGCTTTCCTTAGGTCAATAAAAAGTCCTAATGGATATTCCTTATTTTCGAGTGCTGTGTAAAGCAGGTCTATCATTTTAACGATTGCATCGTTAGTGCTTTTATTTTTTCTGAAGCCAAATTGGCAGGGGTTGAGTATGCTTTGTGTTGTTATAAACGAGTATAATCTCTTGTGCACAAGTTTCTCGAAGATTTTGGATAGCAACGGTAAGTTTGATATTGGCCTATAGTTGTTTACGTCTGCGGGGTCGCCGCCTTTGTGTATTGGTGTAACCCTCTCTGTTTTGAGTAGTGTCGGGAAAGTGCTAGTTTCTAGTGATTTGCTAAAAAGTAATGAAACAGCATGTGAAAGGACATGGGCGGCTCGCTTGTATAATAATGGTGGGACCTGAGACAGATTCCCTGATTTATTTTTAAGTGACTTGATTATCATGGTGACTTCAGTGGGCTCAGTAGGTGCAAGTAAGTAAGTTTATTCAGGTATACACAAATACAGTTACATAGATTATCATACATAGCAGCATATGTGTAGAGAACCTAGGATAACCCAAAAAAGTCAGACAGAGTGACTTATTTCCTTTGGGGTCCTTTTTATACCTTAATATTATACACTGTAGGAGATATATGTTATTATACTATAAAGGGTATATACTATGAATAAGGTAAAAGGAGTTATTTACATATACATGTGTGTTAGCTAAAAAAATAAAAAATCATTCTCCTCCCTTTCTGTCGCTACATTCATTAGGTACCTTTTGGCTCTCTTCTTGAACTGGTTCATGCTATGACTGGCTTTGACATGTGCAGGCAGTCTGTTCCATTCCTTTATTGCTGTACAATAAAAGGTGTTTGAAGCCTGACCACTGACTGTGGGTACTACAAAGTTGTGCTCTCTCCCCCTAGTACTATCTTACTCAACCGACACCTCCCTAATTAATCTGATGGATTACATGAGAACTGAAATGTCTATAGGGAACCTCATAGGAATGGTAACTTTAGACTTGCAAAAGGCCTTCGATACTGTCAACCACAATATATTATGTAAGAAACTTCAAGCTATCGGCATAGGTTCCACAGACTGGTTTAAGTCCTATCTTAGCAACAGGAAACAAATTGTCAAAATCAACAAAACGGAATCAGAACCACTGCCGATAGCATGTGGAGTTCCAAAAGTTAGTATTCTGGGTCCTTTATTATTCCTGTATTATGTAAATGATATGCCCATCAGTGTCAAGTGCAAACTCCTACTGTATGCGGATGACAGTGCTCTGTTAGTGTCAGGTAAAGACCCACAAGATATAGCTAATGTATTAACACTGGAACTGGAGTCCTACAGCAAATGGTTAGTAGACATCAAACTATCGTTACATCTAGGGAAAACAGAAGCCATACTCTTTGGCACGAAATATAAACTGAGCAGGGTAAATAATTTTAATGTCCGGTGTAATGGGGAATCCATCACTTCAGTTTCCTCAGTAAAATATCTGGGGATCCCCTTTGACCCATGCATGTCAGGAGAATTGATAGGGAACAGTGTAGTAAAGAAAGCGAATGCCAGACTGAAGTTCCTCTACAGACAAGCACAGTGTCTACCTACTGAGGCTCGCAGGACCCTATGTCTAGCCCTTATACAATATCATATGGACTACGCTTGCTCTTCATGGTACTCTGCCTTGACAAAAAAACTGAAAGATAAGCTGCAAATCACCCAGAACAAAATGGTAAGATTCATCCTGGACCTGGGTCCAAGAGAGCATGTAGGCCAGGATGAATTACAACAATTGGATATGCTGAATATTGAAGACAGAGTAAAACAACTTAAATTAAATCAAGTTTATAAAATTGCTCACAAACAGTGTCCAGAATATCTTGCTGCCAATTTTGTCAGGGCTGGGAACCAAAGCAATCATAGTACTAGGGGGAGAGAGCACAACTTTGTAGTTCCCACAGTCAGTGGCCAGGTTTCAAACATCTTTTATTGTACAGCAATAAAGGAATGGAACAGACTGCCTGCACATGTCAAAGCCAGTCATAGCATGAGCCAGTTCAAGAAGAGAACCAAAAGGTACCTAATGAATGAAGCGACAGAAAGGGAGGAGAATGATTTTTTATTTTTTTAGCTAACACACATGTATATGTAAATAACTCTTTTTACCTTATTCCTAGTATACATATATCTTTTATAATAACATATATATCCTAGAATGTAAAATATTAAAGTATAAAAAGGACCCCAATGGAAATAAGTCACTCTGTCTGACTTTTTTTGGGTTATCCTAGGTTCTCTACACATATGCTGCTATATATGATAATGTATGTAAATGTATTTGTGTATACCTGAATAAACTTACTTACTTACTTACTTACTATGACTGCTGTGGGGAATTAAGAGATTACCTGTCTGGGCTTCACCGCCACTTACAACAAAATAATCTCCCGGGGAGTGGACCGACTAGTATAATTTTACCGCGGTTACCCCGTTGAGGCGTGTGAGAAAACGTGACCCACTCCTGGTCGCATCCAAGGGGTACCTTCGATATTCTCACTCTAAATCCACATCTATCCTTGACCAGTTTATTAAGAATGAGTAACACCAATGGTTACGGTATTGTTAAATTTTGTGGACTGTATGGGTTAATGTCTGACTGATTGGGAAGAAGGAAGTAAGAGTACAACTTATTAATATCACTCACCCTTTATCCGTGCCATTGCTGTTCACTTGAAGATCCCGTCATTATCATTCCCACCGTAGACCCACATTGTCCCAACATACCTACTGGCCAGACGGTTGCTAAGATAATAAGAGTACTTACAGTGGGGAAGAAACAGCATTCTTGTCGCTATTCTTCGACGGATCTCGTGGTCCTGCTCGGTAGATTATTCTTCCGGCAAGACGATGATGTTGGTGGTTGTCCCGATGAGTCAAGAGAAGATTGATCCCTTGAACTCTCTTACGCCCACGAGACCGGGCGTTATTTAACGTGGTTGGTCGGGGTAGTGATTCATATCCTCTCACTATTCCCCTTTATTACAGTTTATACGTAACACTTTTAACACTATTCACCCGTCGGTTTAATGTCCCACTAATTTACCCTCGTTAGAAGTTAATCAATTAATAATTGTGTACGATGAACACTGATCGAACCGACGCACATTTCCTCCATCAACAAACCGTAATGGCGTGGTCGGTCACTATATAACACATTATCACTCTATTATTGTAGTTTCTTGGACTTAATGTCCCACATTATGTCCGGCGAATATTCACAACATTCACTATTGTGAAGAGAGACCATTAACCGCGATTTGGTCGTTGTAAACGCCGATTTTCATCTCCTTTATATCCAGAGCTCTCCCATCGTTCCACCTCCATCCGCTTATTCCACGAGACAGACTGCTCCCTGCCCTCGTATGACCCAGCTCCGCGTACCCACGCCACCGTAGCGATGGTTCTCTCCCCATCTCAAGAAAAATCCGAACCAACAGCCACACATTAAGAATATTCACATTAGAAAGGCTATCGAGTATAACCTTTCGGGAAAATACCCAATATTTTCCACAACTGCTTTGGTTCCCAGCCTTGACAAAATTGGCAGCAAGATATTCTGGACACTGTGAGCAATTTTATAAACTTGATTCAACTTAAGTTGTTTGACTCTGTCTTCAATATTCAGCATATCCAATTGTTGTAATTCATCCTGGCCTACAGTTTATCTTTCAGTGTTTTTGTTAAGGCAGAGTACAAAGATAGAAGTGCAAGATTGAAGGAGGATGGGAAATTCCCAACTAGGTAATCACTTGCTAGGTCGTTGGTACCTGGGATTTTACTGGCAAGATTTGATCCTATGGTTGAGAAGAAGTCATTTATCTTGTTTACTGTATCAATAGGCTGTAGTGGTGTTTCGTTTAGTTTAGTTAGAACTGACTTATTCATGTACCAGAAAGACCCCAGCCGAAATAAATCACAGTACGTATTTGAGTTTATTGGGTTATTCTTAGCATAATATACGCGTAAGTTACTAAATAAAACAATTTTATTGAACCCGAATTAAATCTTATCTTTACATAAGATGAATGTTGTAAAACATTATAGTTTACCATAAATACGTTTTCTACGAATGTGTATAAAAGAAAACGCAACATTTTATTGCCTAACTATATCATTTATATTTTGTATTGTGTTTTGTCGAAAATAAGATAAGATAAGATTTCTTCGGATTTTTAACCCCGGAGGGTTAGCCACCCAGGATAACCCAAGAAAGTCAGTGCGTCATCGAGGACTGTCTGTCTTATTTCAATTGGGTCCTCAATCTTGTCCCCCAGGATGCGACCCACACCAGTCGACTAACACCAATCCCCCGGTGGCCTAGTGGGTAAAGCTCTTGCTTCACGCACGGAGGGGCCGGGTTCAATTCCCGGTGGGGCAGAAACATTTCGAAGTGTTTCCTTACATACACATACACACACACATATATACAACAGGCCTAGTGTCTAATTGACATGTGCCTAGGACAAAATGGTAACTAACCCAGGTACCTATTTGCTGCTAGGTGAACATGACAACAGGTGTAAGGAAACACGTCGAAATGTTTCCACCCGCCGGGAATCGAACCCGGGCCTTCCGTGTGTGAAGCGAGAGCTTTAGCCACCAAAATATGGTTTACAGATAATTCGATAAAATGATGTTATTGATTTATCCAAAATGTTATATTATCTGCCATTTCTATAAACATACCCTGACTTTTGACTATTGTATATAACTGTCAACCACTTGTCTAAATTCAGCCATAATAATAATAATTTTTATTTCTGCATCTGCTAAGACCGCAACGCTAGAGGCACAGCCACGTGCTGCAATCTCCATAAGCCACAGCCAGATTATGCTATGGGCTGCCAGTGCGGCCAGGCGCCCTCTCCCTGACCCTGGGGATTCACGGAGCCGCCGCTGGTATGACAGGGCGACTCACAGGGCGCCCCCTCTAAGTATTCGGACGCAGACCAGGGAACTGCGGGTGAATATCCACCGCCTACGCTTAGGGTATCCCACCACTTCACGGATCGTTAACAGGGCAAGAGAGGAGCTCTGCGCCCACTGTGACTGGATGGTTCCAAAACCCCTGGTGCACTACCTGTTAGACTGCCCAGCTACGATGCCCCTTCGCCGCAGACACTTCCCAATGACCCCAGTGGGACAGGCCCGGGAGGATGAGGCGGCACATCTAGTGTACCTCGCCATCAGAGATTGGAGACCCTCCTCCCAGTCATTGCACGTAACCCGCCCCCTCCGCTGAAGTCGCTGTGAAGGCCTGCTGAGGGCCTCCGTTGCACCCCACACCAACCACCATTAGAGCAAACTATCTTTTGGGACATCATTTGTCCATAGAACCGGAGAGGAACCCCTCTTCGCACCGAAGGACTGCCACGCAAATGAGAGAAAAGAAACTAAACGACACTTCCCTACCCGGGGAGCCACTGCCGGGACACCAATTTGGAAGAGACTTGGGCCGGGATCCATACCGGTAAATCACCTAGAATAGAATAGAATAGTTCTGCATGTACAAGGTATACAGACCATAGCTGACATCAATGACATATTACTATATAGAAAGCCCCCTTGTTATGCTGAACATTTCGGGCAAATTAGGTCAATTTTGTTCCCAGGATGCGACCCACACCAGTCGACTAACACCCAGGTACCTATTTTATTGCTAGGTAAACAAGGGCAGCAGGTGTCTTACGGAAATACGTCCCAAATGTTTCCTGCCGTACCGGGGATCGACCCCTGGACCTCAGTGTGTGAGCTGAGTGCGCTAGCGATCGAGCTACTGGATACCCATACTTTGATAAGATTATACAAATAATTCAGAACCACGTATAGACTACATTGTATTTTTTTTTTTTGATGGCAGAATTCATAATAGTTACCAAGGTAACTAACATTGAGGCCACAGAGATCAAAGACCCTAATGGAAATAAGTCACTTTGACTCTTTCGGTTATTCTGATGGATATTCTACACATACCTGGAGTATACCTGGAGAAGGTTTCGGGGGTCAACGCCCCCGCGGCTCGGTCTGAGACCAGGCCTCGTGGTGGATCAGGGTCTGATCAACCAGGCTGTTACTGCTATGGAAGATAAGTCAAAAAGACTTTATTTCCTTTCTAATTTTATATTATATTTTTTAAACACACTGGC
>WNWK01013386.1:32500-40000 GCA_009830355.1 Cherax destructor
CCTGTTGAGAGATGGGACGAGATTAGTGTGTCTTTGTTGGCTCTGCGTGTGCTATGAATTTAACAGAGTTTATCCTGTTAGTGACTACGTTTTCTCTAATAGGTTATACCTGTTTCATAGAAAATGAAAAATATTGCAGATTTTATGAGTAACTTGTATATAATATTCATGACTTTTTTTTTTTTTTTTTTTTTTCCCTCTCATTTCTTTCCAGTTCCTCTCAAGGGAAGAAAGGGGGCCTTGATGCCAGTGATGTGGGCTCTCGATCCAAGGAATTGGATTTATCCTCCGCTTCCTAGCATCGAACTTCAATGCCTCCCATTTTCCAGAAGCTAAATGATAAATGTGAGTTAAGCAATTTCCCAGATTGAAAAATCTTTCCTCAACAATTTACGAAAAGTGATGATTCAAGAAACTTAAACCAATTTCTTTGATTATTTTTTATCACTACTTCTAAAGCAACAAGACAGTAGTCTGTATACCCACTTTGACCTTTGGGAGGTTATTCTAGGTAATTTACACATATGTTACTATGTATGATAATTGTACTTATGAGTACTTGTACCTCGATAAACATAGTAAGTTTATTCAGGTACAGGTACACATAAATACACCTACATAAATTATCATACATAGCAGTATATATGAACTATGTTCCTTGATAATGTGAGAAATCACGAAAACGCCTGGAATTTCACTATTTTTTGACAGTGGTACTGCATATTGTGATATCACCTGTTTACTGTCATCTTATTGCATAGCAGTATATGTGTAGATTACCCACCAGGCTAACCCATGAAAGTCAAAGTGAATTATTCCCCTTGAGGTCCTTATGTACAGGTTACTGACCTCTCTGAAGCGACACTTGACAACTGGTTGCAGAGCCTCGGGAGCCGTGGAAGGCAGACCTACTCTCCGACAGCACTGTTCTAAGTGGTGGTACTGACATGCGTCACTCCCGCTCACTGAAATAGTTGTAATAGTGGTAGTAGTAGTAGTGGTGGTGGTGGTAATGGTTGGTTAATGTTTATTGCTCAGCATAACAAATGGCTTTCTATACAGCATCTCATTGATGTCAGCTATGGTCTGTATAAGTTGTATCATGTACTTGTAGAAATAAAGATTATTATCTACTACACGAGGGTCATTAAGGCTGCATGTCACCTGTACACCACCAGTCAAGAATACTTTAATACCTAAAATACTGATTAATGTAAACTACCAGTGTATATACACTGAGATATATACACCGTTGACAAGTTCCAGCCAGCATCTCAGTGTATATATCCTGTAGTAGTGACAACAGTAGTGGTGGTAGCAGCAGAAGTAACAGTAATACTAGTGGCAATAATGAAAGTAATCATTATTAATAATAGTAGTAGTTCTGAGCCCACGGAAATATAAACATAAGAATGGAGGAACATTGCAGCAGGCCTACTAGCCCATACTAGGCACGTCTTTCTCTAACCCATCCACTTGCACTTGAGTTATAATTTAAGACAATTGTAAACTCCTAAGCTTGTGTGATGAACTTAAAGGCAAACTTACATAAGTCGTATGTCCACGAGGAATGAAGACTTCATTCTCACTGTGTTCTCAGAGAACTGAGAGTTCTTGCTGAGAACACAGTCAGAGCTCTCAGCTCTCAGTCAGAGAACTGAGAGCTGTTTTTTTTTTTTACTCTGGTGAATGAAGCTTGGGTTACTTAGTAAAGTATACAGCTCTTTAAGCATTAAAAGCAGAACAAAGCATTTTCCAGGACGTTTCGCTCTGTGTTGAGCTTTATAAAGCTTTATAAAGCTCTACACAGAAGATGGAACGTGGTCTCAGTAAGAGTGTTTTGTCACTGTGTGTTAATTAAGGAGATCTTAATGACTCTTTAACAGGGTAATTAGATTGAGACCCACGTCACCTGATTTCCCTTAGCAAATAAAGCACAACAAACTAGCAGTAACAGTGTTAGTAAAGCTAGCAACAGTGCTAGAACCTAGGTTCTGAAATAGTACTTTATTCTTGTGGATTATTTCAACTATTTTCACCCAATTTCTTCCACTGTTGCTTTTCTCACCATTATCAGTATTGCCGCTGCTAGTACTATTGCTAATACCTCCTTCTTACTGTTACTACTGTTACTAGTTTTAGTGTTGGTTTGAGATATAAGGAATTAGAATTTGTTTCTTGGGTCATGTGGTGAGGAATCTGTTGAATTAACTTACTTTCAGTAATATTCTTGATGAAGCTGAACATGTCATCCTCTGGTACTGTTTCATTGGGGCTAGGCCTATCTGGATAGGCCTGGGCGGCCTGGGCTCGGCAAACCTTCTTTTCCTCTCCTCTAAGATCACGACACCTTTGGAATGCCTCCCGGCAAGTTTTCTTGGCATTTCCCTTCAGCTTCCTACAGCTCTTGGCTCCCTTTCCGCTCTTCTTAGTCTTCTTATCTTTCTTCTTCTTCTTCTTCTTGTTTTTGGGGGATTTCCTCTTGTTTTTCTTGTTTCCTTTCTTCTTGGGCTCTCGGGCCCGGTTCCTCTTGGGTCTGGATGCTTCTGTAAGGTTACGGAAAAGAGAGGGACTGAGATGAATCCCAGCATCATCCAGCACCTCCTGAAGACGAGGGAAGTGACCCACGTCATCTTCTTGAAGACCCACATCGTCCTCTTCAAGACCTACGTCGTCTCCTTGAAGACTCACGTCACCGGTACCAAATCTCTCCAGCCCCGCCTCTGCTACGTACAGAGGAGACATGCCTCTGTTGCCTCTCACAGCATCTCTTGCCAGATGTCTCCTCCCTTCCCGCCTGGCTCCAGCATCTTCCAAGAAACACTCACAGATATATTATTTCTAAGAGATAGATTATACCCTCCCTCTATTATCGCATATCTCTCAGGGATATCTCAAATATTGATGATTGAGAGACTTGTGAAGCGCTTGGGTATCTCGCCCAAGTGTTTCAATTATCAACTTGTCGCTTCTCTGAACCACTTATCTACATTCTCAAATCTTACATGATAGTACTATAGGTTAAATAGTAGATAGTATAAACTGTCAAACTATAAAACAGTGACTGAGTAACCCCTCAGTATATATGTATATACACTGAGAGGTGTATATACACTGAGAGGTGTATATACACTGAGAGGTGTATATACACTGAGAGGTGTATATACACTTTGAGTTTACGTGATCCCTTATTTTTGGTTTTAAAGTGTTCTTGACTGGTGGTGCACAGCCCTAATGACCCTCGTGCAGTAGATAGACTTAAAACCCCATTAACCAACCAAATAAGGAACTGGATAGGCTAGTTAATAAGGTCTAAAGTCTATCCACTACACGAGGATCATTAAGGCTGGTTGGTTGATTAATGGAGTTTAAAGTCTATCCACTACACAATGGTCATTAAGGCTGCATCTCAACTACACACCACCAGTCAAGAATACTTTAATACCAAAAAAACAGAGGTTAACCCCCCAGTGTATATGCATACACATCCCTCAGATATATAGGCATTTAGATATACCTTCGTCAGCCAGTAGAACAGCCTCATTGACCTGCTGACCGTGGTGATGCCTGTGTCTGTGCTGAGATGACGGGTCCTGGTGATGTCGAGGGAGAGTCCTGCTGTAAGCTTCGTCATCTGTCAGCGGGATGCTGCGTCTGTCCCTCTCCTCATCCTTCCTGCAACGCCCCAAAAAGATGTCAATCAACATCTTGCAATCCCCAGACGGAGGAACGAGCCTTCACACTCATTATTATTATTTTTATTATTATTATTATTATTATTATTATTATTGGTCTACCTTATAGATATCGTCGCTACTTTCCGGCTGCCAATTTTTCTGATTTTCCATTGGAAGTCACTGTGTTTGGAGGCTTCTGATTGGCTGAATGGCTGTGACGTCACCACTGATGAGAGTACCACTGCCAGCAGTGCCAGCTGCAAGTGACCACTCATCACTGCAACAATAATATTTATAATTATAATAACAATATTACTTTTGTTAATAATAGTATTAATAAAATAATAATTTACGTCTGTATCCCCATTTTTAACCTAATTTTATTCATTTATACATAAGCATGTATTAGTATGTGTATGTACGTTTGTATGATTGTATGTATGTATATATGAATGTATGTATGTGTAAATGTATGTATGAATGTTATGTATATTTGATTGTATATGAATCTATGTGTGTTTATATGTATGTATGTATGTTTGAATGTTATGTATGTACGTATGCATGAATTCATGTATATATGTGCGCACACATACATCCAAGTATGTATGAGAGGAAAGGTCGAGGATGTTTCTGTGTGTGTATACACATGTATACATGTGTGTGAGAGTGTATACACATGTATACATGTGTGTACGTTTCAAGAAATGTTTTGTGATGTTTCCGTAGATTTTAATTCTCTCTCTCTCTCTCTCTCTCTCTCTCTCTCTCTCTCTCTCTCTCTCTCTCTCCTCTCACCATTGTCAGCGGCCACAATGCCCTTTATTTGAGATAGCTTTTTCAACTTTTGAAAAAGCCTCTCTCTCACTCACTCACTTTCTCATTATTCTCTCTCTCTTTATCTCCCCTTACATTCCTCTGTTTGCCCTTCTTTCCAGTCTAACAAGACTTGTTAATACAAGAGTTAGTAGAAGCAGACGTGAGAGAGAGTGTGATAATACTATCTTTATTTCTCTATGTTAGAAAATGGTAATTAGGGCAACTGAAGATGGAGGTTCGAGCCTTCACACCGCCTTTGTCTCTCTGTCTCTGTCTTCCTCTCTCTATTTATCTATCTCTATCTTCACTCTCTCTCACACACATGTACATACCAAAGCCAGGAGCTGTGAATTGACCCCCTGCAACCACAACTAGGTGAGTACAACTAGGTGGGTACAACTAGATGGGTACAACTAGGTGAGTACAACTAGGTGGGTACAACTAGGTGAGTACAACTAGGTGAGTACAACTAGGTGAGTACAACTAGGTGAGTACAACTAGATGAGTACAACTAGGTGGGTACAACTAGGTGAGTACAACTAGGTGAGTACAACTAGGTGGGTACAACTAGGTGAGTACAACTAGGTGAGTACAACTAGGTGAGTACAACTAGGTGAGTACAACTAGATGAGAAACTAGGTGGGCAACTGGTGAGTACAACTAGGTGAGTACAACTAGATGAGTAAAACTAGGTGGGTACAACTAGGTGAGTACAACTAGGTGAGTACAACTAGGTGAGTACAACTAGGTGGGTACACACACACACACAACACACACACCACACATACACACACATACATACACACACACACGGGGCCAGGAGCTGTGACTCGACCCCTGCAACCACACTAGGTGAGTACAGACACACACACACACACACACACACAAACACACACATACAAACACACACACATACACACACACACACACCACACACCACACACCACACACACACACACACACACACACACATACACACATACACACATACACACACACACACACACACACATACAAACACACACACATACACACACACACACACACATACAACACACACACACACACACACACACATACACACACACACACACACAACACACACACACACACAACACACACACACACACACACACATACACACACACACACACACACACATACACACACACATACACACACACACACACACACACACACACACACACACACACAAGACACACACACACACACACACACACACACACACACATAACAACACACACACACACAAGCACACACACACACACACACACACACACACACACACACATACACACACACACACACACACACATCACACACACACACACGACACACACACAAGACACACACACACACAACACACACACACACACACAACACACAACACACACACACACACACACCAAGAAACACTGAGAGACCAAAAAAATCACCCAGCACAACACAACACATCCATGACCACTAAATCACGCCAGCACTAGACACAACTATACCACACCACACACACAATCAACACTTAGAGTGCACACACCATAAAAACACAGAAGAGAGTGAGAGAGAAAGAGATGTGTTCTCAAGACGTGAAATCATCTTGAGGTTGACCTCTAAATGGACCCGGAGCTCTTGGCGTGGGAACTGTGACTTAGTTGCCATTGACCTCAGGTCACATGTCAGATAGACTGGTGTGTGAGTGTGTGTGTCAGTGTGAGTGTGTGTGGTGTGTGTGTGTGTGTGTGTGATGTGTGTGTGTAGCTGTGTGTGTGTGTGTGTGTGTGTGTGTGTGTGAGTGTGTGTGCGTGTGTGTGTGTGTGCGTGTGTGTGCACCTCATGTGTTCTACTGAGAAGCGGAAATTCCTTCACAGATGTGTAGTGATCCTCCTCTTGTTCCTCATGTTCCTCCTCATGTTCCTCTTGTTCCTCATGTTCCTCTTGTTCCCATGTTCCTCCTCTTGTTCCTCATGTTCCTCTTGTTCCTCATGTTTCTCCTCTTGTTCCTCATGTTCCTCCTCTTGTTCCTCGTGTTCCTCCTCTTGTTCCTCATGTTCCTCCTCTTGTTCCTCATGTTCCTCCTCTTGTTCCTCATGTTCCTCATGTTCCTCTCTTGTTTCTCATGTTCCTCCTGTTCCTCCACTTGTTCCTCATGTTCCTCCTCTTGTTCCTCATGTTCCTCCTCTTGTTCCTCTTGTTCCTCCTCTTGTTCCTCATGTTCCTCCTCTTGTTCCTCATGTTCCTCCTGTTCCTCCTCTTGTTCCTCATGTTCATCCTGTTCTTCCTCCTGTTCCTCTTGTTCCTCTTGTTACTCTTGTTCCTCATGTTCCTCCTCTTGTTCTTCATGTTCCTCCTCTTGTTACTCATGTTCCTCATGTTTCTCCTCTTGTTCCTCATGTTCCTCCTCTTGTTCCTCATGTTCCCCTCTTGTTCCTCATGTTCCTCCTGTTAATCCTCTTGTTCTTCATGTTGTTCCTGTTCCTCATCTTGTTCCTCCTGTTCCTCTTGTTCCTCATGTTCCTCCTCTTGTTCCTCATGTTCCTCCTCTTGTTCCTCATGTTCCTCCTCTTGTCCCTCATGTTCCTCCTGTTCCTCCTCTTGTTCCTCATTTCCTCCTGTTCCTCCTCTTGTTCCTCATGTTCCTCCTCTAGTCCCTCATGTTCCTCCTGTTCCTCCTCTTGTTCCTCATTTCCTCCTGTTCCTCCTCTTGTTCATCATGTTCCTCCTGTTCCTCATGTTCCTCCTGTTCCTCCTCATGTTCCTCCTCTTGTTCCTCTTGTTCCTCATATTCCTCCTGTTCCTCCTCTTGTTCCTCATGTTCCTCCTGTTCCTTCTCTTGTTCCTCATGTTCCTCCTGTTCTTCATCTTGTTCCTCCTGTTCCTCTTGTTCCTCTTGTTCCTCATGTTTCTCCTCTTGTTCCTCATGTTCCTCCTGTTCCTCTTGTTCCTCATGTTCCTCCTCTTGTTCCTCCTCTTGTTCCTCCTCTTGTTT